>JAQGAT010000869.1:0-21420 GCA_034687845.1 Pantelozetes paolii
AGAGAGAGAGAGAGAGAGAGAGAGAGAGAGAGAGAGAGAGAGCACAGACATCACAAACCCATAAGACTATAAGGCTTTGTGTTTTAACAAAATTACTTTTATATTTGCTGTTTGTTTCTCATATCGTATCGAATGTAAGGCCAGAAAAGGTAATTCATGTGCTGTTGAAATGTGGAGTCGAGCCCATGATTATAGGCTGTCATATCAGTGATGGGCCAACAGAGAAGGTCACGACTTCATACTTCAATTGCTCTCATAATCGAGACTTTTAGCCAAAACTAATTTCAGGTGCAATACTGACTCAACTGATTGCCCCTTCAATTCATTACTATTTCCTAATGCTTTCAATTTTACGCCAATTATTCACTGATTTTTTTATTTAATAAAAAAGTTTTAGTTATTTATAAATAAAATTTTAATTTTGAGCAAAAACTTCACAACATTTTCATGGATTTCAAAAACAATGTTTAAAATTGAAAGTGAAGTGAATTTTCTGTTAAAACTAAAAGTAATTTTAACTTTTGAACAAAAACTGATGGAAAGGAAGGAAAGGAAGCAAATAATTCTTATTTGTCTAATCTCTACCGTAAAGTGAATTTCAGCCAAAATTATAGTCAACAACTAAGACCAAAATGATTGCGGTTGTGGTGCGGGTGGACCTGCACTGGGGAGGACCTGACAGTGCTGTGTCTCTAAAAACAGTAATTTTCGGTAATTTTGGGTTATTGTCTATACCAATGATGTGCACATTCCTAATGTCTGTTCCCTTTGCAGACATTATTTTAAAACTTTTAAACTTATCTTTTAGTCATTGTTTTCGTCAGAAATAATAATATTCTTCTAATAATAATATATTCTATAATAATATCAAATGAAAAACTGGTTTTAGTTTTAAAGCATAAATAGATTTTTGCAACAAATTTATGTCTGATTTCACAGTATTTTTATATTTTATTTAAATTTTTGTTTTTTATAATCTTTAATAGGATTTCCTTTAATTTTATGATTCAATTCCCGCAAAGTTTAGACGAAATTAACTTTTGATACGATTTTATATTTGAGAGAAAAATAAACAAAACTTTTTATATTTTCTGATAAAATGTATTAATCTTTGAATTTTTGGGCATTTATTGAGAAAACCATATATTTATGAGTGAAATAAATTCAACATTCATTACGAAATAGATTTAAATGACATTTCTTGAGTAATTCATTACATTATAAGTTAGTTTTATAGTGATTCCCAAAATAAGGGGCCAAACACTGGTCCCCTTTGTTAATAAAATTTATGAGACATTACTATCAATTGAAATAACAATTCATTAAAACATTTCAATTGAATTAATTGACAAATAATTAGATGAATAACTAATTAATTGAATGCTTTTTATTATGATTTATAAAATCTTAACAAAACATAAATTATTTGTAAATAAATAAATAATATTTGAATTTTTCATGCTTTTAATGAACACTGAATTACAAACCCATTTGTAGAGTGAATAAGATTTTTGTTGAGATCTCTTACGAGCCTCTTATGGGATGACTGAGTGTTTTGCAGAAATAAGTTTTACATATATTTATAGCTATTTAATAATTTCTTTCCCAAAAACTAATGAGATTTTCCTCAAAAAGTAATTAAATTGTTAAGTGAAGAGTCGGCACAAAATAAAATACATCTTTATATTTGAGCCAAAAATATGTATTAATAATAATAAGCAATAAACAAGTTGTCGGACGAGTTGTCGGACGAGTAAACAAATTAATGTATAATTTATTTCAATGCAAATCCAATGCAATCATAATTCCGTGAACTTTCCTTCCCTTTAAAAATTGTTTAACAATTCATAGTTCCTCTGAATATATATTGGATTGGATTCCCAATTGCTCTGCAGTTCGCCTACAAGTCATACAATTGATAGCAATAGTAGTGTTTGACTTTGATTAATGGTTTTCACATCAAAATTAGTTTTGCAATCAATTTATTTATTTCTGTTTTCAGTTTTACATCTTTTTTTCAAAATTAACTCATTTTTAAAACTTAATTATGATTTGAAAACATTTTAAACAATAATTGTTTTTAAAAATTACATTTAATTTATTGAAATTTATTACTAATTTGGTCTAAAATTTCTTTACGTTACTCTAAAAATATAAATAATTTAATCAATTACTGAATTTCAATGTCTAATAAGGTTTACAACTATTATTTAATTTCAATTATAAAATAAAAATCAATTTTTATGTTTAAATGGCTAAACATTTGATGAATTATTGCCACAAATAATGAATAAAATTATATTTAATTTGAAGACATATTTTACAAAACAATAAATAAATCAAAATTAATGTCAAAATATTTTTGAGAATATTCTTTGAATTAAATGAGATTTGAGTTAAAATTTTTGTTTTAAAAAAATTCAAAGCATTTATTGGACGTATAATTAAATAAATAAAAAGCCATTTATTTACTGCTATTTTATTATTATTATGTTATTTAAGAGTAAAATGAAGAGAATTTATGGTATTTTACGATTGAGTTTAACTCTGATAGCACTGGGATGTTGAGGTCGGGCACCACGCAGTCTAGTATACAATTTGAGTATATATTTACTACTATTGGTCACAAAATCTCATTCTTCTGAACATTATTTCATTCTTTTCTCAAAACTTGAATAACTTATCCTTTTTTTTGCAGAAAACCATTAAAGACTCAGAAATTTTTCATTTCAAGCGAATTCCCTGCAGAGAGTCAGTCATATACTGGTAGTGAACGGCACTGTAAGACAACCACTCCTACAGTCAGTTCCCTTACAGACCTGATTGTCCTTCGATGTGATAAACGTTAAAATTGGAAAAGTTTTACGTTTGAAACAGAGTTTAACAAAAGGTATGGAAAGAGAAAATAGCAAAACAAGAGCTTTTGGTGACCTCAGGCCATAACCCCCTCTGCCTGTGCTGTGTGTGTCTGACAGCGCAGATTTCATGGACAGGAAAATGGGTTTTGATATAATGGTCACCAGAAAAGGACATATGTCTACAGAATAGCTCAGATTTTTGTCACAAAAAAAACTCCAAACCCATCGGCAATGTTGTTGGTTATGACTATTCTGCCGGTGCTTTGCCGGTGCTCTGCGTTAAGTTCAATGATAATGTATTTTATACCAAATTTCTCAACAAATTAATGCCTGAATTAAATGCAATCATATTTGTTGTGATCGCAGAACTGTTCTCCTTAACGACATGACTGTCCAAATGCATTCACACAGGTGTAGGTCATTCCCTGCTGTTGGGGAGGACAGACCGACTTGCAAGCTGTCACTCAGGATCGCACCGGGACCATCACATTGCGCCTCAATAACCAGAGCTACTGGGTCTGAACCACTGCGCTTCTTAGGCATAAAAGAACTCCCGCTGATCTACCTGTGCTTCGAATTTCACAAAAATATCTCCCTTTCCCAACATTTAGTTTAGTGATCGGAGGGAACAGTGCTATCCGAGCAGTAAATAGTGTGGGATATCGTATAGAGTTTAGTGTTTGCGACAAACTGTTAATCAGTTGATGGCCAGAGAGAACAGGAATTTGAAAGGAGTGGCCGAGAGTTGAGTCAAATGTAAATCCAATATAAGATTTGAATTGAAATTTTGAGTTGTTTTCCAATTAATGATATTTTTTAACACTTTATCTCAATTGAAGGCAAAAATCCATATTATTATTGATTATAAATATCTCAGAACTCAATAAACTGTAAGTTTTGTTGTATTTATAGTCTTTATAAATGAATCAAATGATGAATTGGTTATACAAGAGGTTCGTTCAGGTCTTACATGCCTTTCCCCACATATGCATAGATGAGAATCTAATGAAGTGGAAATTGTAATTAGTTTTACTTTGAGGGAGAGTATGGCTCTTATGCCTGACTCTACATTTCATTTATATTCTGGTGACCCCTCCCCTCCCTCTCAAGACTTTCATGTGATTCACAACAATAGGTAATGAAGATATGATACCAATGTTTGTTATGAACTGCTATTATATACCAGTTCTATAGCAGTAATAACTTTCAAACAGCTCTGACTGAAACCACAGCTCTGACTGAAACCACAACTTTTATTATTATTATGTATTTTATGTTAACTTATATTTTGTTATCAAAAATATTTATCCCTTTTTTAGAGCTCACGAGAAAAACCTTTTATTAAATCAGATTTTGAATGAAATGAATGAACACGTGATGAAAGAAATAGTGCTTCCATTGAACACATCTTTTCATATGATGTGAAATACAGTAGCCTTTACTCAAACTTCTCTTTAATGTTCACTACTTTTCCTATCGATTTCAGAGTCGATGTACAAAACACTAGACTGAAGTGAATTCATCACAAATTTGATGGAAAATAGACTTCAATTGCAATGATTTGATAGTTTTGATAGTTTCCAAGACTGTCACTAATAAACATATTTTTGTAAATAATCTTATGATTAAATCATTTGAAGAATAAGTATTTAGTTTTTGTTAAAATGTTTGATTCAATGCCGACATCAATATATGAGCCAAATATAGGGTTGAAATGAATTTATGGTTTAGTTATTAAATGTTTAGTTATTTCTGAATTCATTTTTTCTATTACTTTAGACACAAATAAACGGTAGAATCGATTGAAATATTTTTTCTGTCGTTAAACGAAATTTTCGGCAAAATTGTGAAAAACTGAAGAAAAATATTTGTGATTTAAATTATATTCATTTAAATGACTACCTATTCATTGAATCACTTCAGGCATGAGATATACTTTCATTTTGTTTGCCTACAAATTCTTAGCGACTGTTTTGCAAAAGACTTTTTTGTCGATCTTTATCTCTGAACAAAAACAAGTTGTTCTCTACCACTGATAAGAAGCGGTAAAATTCAAAGACCCGAAGAGTAGGTCTTTACTGAAGAGTATTATCTTATCTTCTTTTGTTAGCAGACATACAATTAATCCCTGTTTTGAATCTGAGATTTTTTTCTTGTTTTCTCCAACTATTAGTACAATATTTTGCATTTTAAACACTATTTTGTTGTTTTGTTTGTAGATATGAGACCCGAACCCGATATGAAGATCTATTTTTACAAACAGCTCCCTGTCTTGTCATCACATTGTGACACATGCAGGTCCTGTCCATCTTCCCGGCCGTAAATACATGTTTTTGAATAATAGTCAAAAAAGTTTTTATTGAAAAATTGTGTTCAAAAGCGATAAAAGTTTAGTGCGTTTTCGTGTATCACAGCATTAGATATAAGGTCTTTGGATATGGTTTTCAGTTTTCACTTCAATTAATCATTTAAACACTTTATAATCATTTTTCATTTGGAGTCGCATTCAGACCAGTCAGTGGACAATCCTTCTCTGCCAGTGCTCTCTAAGTAAAGCACATGATGTGAAGCGATTCATAATATTTTCATAAAAAGCAATGCATTTCTTATGACTACCATATCATCCGTTCCTGAGTTCACTGTATATGAAGTCTCAATAAAATATGATATTTTCATAAAATTGAAAAAAGGAGGCAATGATGTGGTTATGAGGCACTGATGTGGTAATGAAGTCTAATCTCTCCCCTCTTTGACATCATTTGTCTTTAGATATCATTATTGACTCGTTTTATAAACTCAAACATCGATTTGAAATAAATTTCAAATGTTTTTGTATTAAATCAATAGACAGTAAGAGAGGAAGGAATTCATTAAAAACACAATCGAAACAAATGAAACCATTTTTGAAATGTATTATTAAATAAAAAGTTTTATTAAACAATAAATTCACAAAATTATGACAAAAATAATTGGTTTTTAAATAAATGAAACACATATTGAAAATTATTGCAAAAAATCATTGTCTAAACAATGAGTGGTTTTTATGATTCCCTTTCCTTAATGTCTTATTTTTTCATTTAATTAATTCAATAATAAATTTAATTAACTTATAGTTCAGTACTTTTCAGTACTTTTAGACTTTGAATCAAAAAATTTAGAGACAATGCGATCATTTGAGTGCTTAATAATTATTCAGACTTTGATTTAATGGAGTGCTCTTTCCCTTCGTATTCATCTCTCCCTTTCCTCTCCCCTTACTCTATGTGTCCTATTATTGTCTGTGATTAGATTGAAACCAAATTCAGTCCTTTCCTAACAAAAAGGCATCGATTGGTTGGTTAATGATTCACACGTCTGACTGACTGTATGTATAAATGAAGAGTCAATGAAAAGCCAAAACTATAATCAAATCAATTGAATGAACGATAAATTAATATTTTTTTTATTATTAGTGAACTAAATGTAAATCAACTGAAAATGTGATTATTTGTCGATTTCACGCAATATTGAGATTGAATTGAATGTAATATTTGAAACTCAATATTATTCTGAGGGACGGCTCAAGTGTTGCACAATTGTGGTCCTCTTATACTGTATTGAGTGCCGCATCATATGCTGGGTAATGACATTAATATGATTTTGTTTGGAAACATCTTGGATTCAATCAATGGATTGTATGGTTTGTATGGATTGTATCATTGAATGCAAAATGAAAAGGACGGCCACAACAGCTGTTTCCTTCTCAACCAATTCCGTAAAGAATTTTGCTATCATTGACGACATATTACATCATATCCTGACTAACAATAGATGTGCTCTCAATATAAGGTGCGATCCGTTCAACAATAGCGATGGAAATGAGATAAAGTGTGAACTGTTTTCGTAAAACTAACACAAAATTAAATAACAGAAATGTATATAAAACACATCCCAGGCCTTAGAAAACATACAATTTTTCTGTTTATATTAAAATTTCTGTTTAAACCAAACATTTTGTATAAATATTTGGTTTACTTTACAATACTATCAAAATATTTTCAGTTTTCTTTACATATTAGCAAAAATTATTTGAAGATTCACTCAATTCGTGCATAAAATTGCAGAAAATTTATAAAATTATTATTCAATGCTTTCAATGCTTTTAAAACTGAATTTTGTTGTGAAATCAATATTTAATTTTATGTTTAATTCAATCATTTCATTAAAAATAATAATAATTTTAATAATTGTTTCAAAATTAGATGTAATATTATGAGTGAATAACAAATAATATTAAAAGAAATGAATTCAAAAAATGTTTTCAATTTTTTAAACAAAGTTTTTTAATTGCATTCAAACTCATCGCTCGTATAATGGATTTGAAGAACTCTTTGAAATCAGTTGAAGTGATTCGCAATGCAATGGATTATAGAGTATTAATAAAGTAGAGAAAACACCAAAAAGTCAGTTCACCAGAGCCTCAGCACTGGAGTGCCGGTGCGATACATATTTGCATTCTCTTTCCCACGAATCTCTTTCTGCTTCAATAAACTTCACTCTTATTCCCCAACTTTTATCTCATTTAAATATGAATATCGACTACTTATGCATCACTAAAATACCCTGAGCTAACAACAAAACTTGGTTTACATAACAGCACAGACTGTTCTTATGCACTGAATATTGCTTGAGATTAAGAATAAAATTTTATTGAAAACAGAATTTGAGTAAAAAATTGAACAAAAATGTAAATTTATCACAAAAGTGATCTAGCTAGTTTTGTTTTACTTTGGTTTAACTCTAAACCAAAACTAATTTATCTCTCGTTTATCATTATTTTTTAGAATTAATTAAAAACATAATATAAATGCAAATTCAAATACCCGGGTCAGATATATGAGTGATATATTGATATTCAATTTTATTAAATATCTGTTCAAATGTTTATTGAATACAAAAATTTTATTTATTTATTGCAAAATTGATTGCAAAATATTAACATTGATTTACATCTAGAGCTCAACACATCCCGATCCCAATCCCAACGCCAGTAATACTCTTCACATCTTTTTATTATTACTTAACTTTCTTTTCACAAAAACTTTTTTCAATGGCATCTGAAATGTTAATGCATTTGATGTCAAGAATAAGTGCTATTCGTATGTGCTTTAGAGTACTTGAGGACATCCGGATATTTTATGCACAATATTGAAGATTTTAGTGAATATTTAATAGAAATTTTGAAAAATCAATTTTTGCTTAATGACTCGAAGAATACATCGTTAAGTATGCAAATCTTTAGCTTGTTATTATTGTTAATGATCTTGTTAAGTCTTAAAAATGTAATTTTAACAAATGCTTTGATTCTCTAATTCTGTGTTTTATATTATTTTACAAAACATAATGACTTTTACTCAATATTTGTCTATCATTTTGTGGTACTTTAGTGACACTCAGGTATTATATGAAAAGTAAAATAACAAAAATAACAAAAATAAACAGAAAGCGAGAGAAAAGTCTTTTATATTACATAAAAGTAGAAAATATTGTTGTTATCGATGAGTGGATGAATGAATGGCTTGAGTTTAGTCTATATTAGTCTATAATTACAACTCATTTTACGTTATATTGATTTTGTGTTATGACATGGAAAGGGAGACTATTGTGCCATATATTGTGCCCATATTGTGCCCACACCTATAATTTGTAGTCATGTAAACAATTTGCGAAAACTATTCACTTATAGAGTAGTTTTGTTGTATAGATATTATTGCAAACGTTATATAAGTTAGCGATCGGTAAGTCTTGTTAGCGTTTTGGCTTCATTTGCCTAAAGAATCGATGTATGAGTTCTGGTGCTATGTTCTGGTGCTCTGTTCTGCTGTTCTTTTGATGAAATACCAGTTCATATTTGGCCCAACATATGCGCAGGAAATACAACTGTCTATTTTGTAGGACATAGACAGCACCAGACACTCCCACTCCGATTGAATCTATCGAAACAATATTCTGTTGAACTTAAATGTCTTTCCACTAAAACACGAGTTTTTGGATTTACTGTACAATAATTGTTGAAATTGACATCAAAGTCAACTAAACCTAACTGTCATCCACTCCACTGTTATCTGTGAAACACTATAATAAACATTGAAATAACAATTCAGTTATTCTTCAAATATAACAATAAATAACTTATGAAACAAAACATTGTTTTATAAAAAAAACAAAAATACTTTCAATTGAAGTAAAAATATGTAAAAAACATTAGAAAAAACTAAAACTTCTTTGAAAGTAATGTAAATAAGATTTATTTGAATTATTATTGATTTGATTCTTGAATATCAGTATTTTGTAAACGATTTCATTCACATTATAAGACCTTTTCATAAACTCATTGAAAGACTTTATATTGAATTATATTTGAGGTAAAAAGGAGTGAAATAGAGACCAAACAAGTCTACTATTGTATGTGATTAACATTAGACTCTCTTTTGAACCTCTTTTTAAGGCTTAGAATCAAAATTGAATGAAATGAACGGTTTCTACCATTTTATAGCACATAAAGCCATTGTGACGTATCTGTCCTTTCATGTATTATACCCCAGCTATACATCGCTACCATTACTTTTGACTACAATAAAAGATTGTGTGATAATTAAAGCACATTTTATTCGAGCACTACATAAAAACATATATAAAAAGCCCCACATTTTACACATCACTCCAGTCTTGGTCTCAGTCGCTGTCTCTGCTTTCACTTTTACAGATATCACACAAATTGGTTCAAAACTAAAAAAAATAATTTAATATTTAAAATATTTCTGTTTTTTATTCAAATTATTTTTTATATAAAGTCTTTGAATAAAACATACTTTTATTTATTGAGTGCTTAACATAATGCCAACCATTGAGTGAACGGATACACAGATATTGTACTATATTTTGGGAATCGAGTGATGAATAATGTTTTGAAATTGTTTTTCAATATTTATAACGCCTTTAATTGGATTTGATATTTGAATGTCTGAACAGACGTTATGTTTCTCTTTTGTTAACTTTTCATAATTAAGGGTAAGATATGTTTGACTTTGTTTTGCAATCAAACCAGGGATATATGGAATGGGGTTTCAATGAAGAGAATAAAAAACATTGAATTTTTAATAAAAGTGTTTTCAAACTATTATTTTGATTGCATTGAAGTGAGTGAAACTTAAGTTTTGTTTCTTCAACCCTGTATATTTTTGTGTATTCCTGAGCAAAATAACAAAATTATTATTGAAAAATGATATATAATTAGGAATTAAACCCAAATTTTATTTAATTATATTGTGTTTGAGTTTAAAATACAATTTTTTGTAAATTTCTTTTATAATTAAGTTTTCTTTCAATCGTTTTTCATATAAACTTAACTTTAATTTATACTTCAATTCATAAACAAAGTTAAGAGGATTGGATGCTTGAAAACACCAAATGGTTGGACTGATAGTTGTCTGAACGAGGAATCGGCGATTCTATGACTCTATAATCAATGATATTTATCAATGAAAACAATTTCTCAAAACCCAAACTAAAGCCAAACATTTTTATGAAACTATTGGTGCGTTCATCTGATAATTGTTTTGAATCACTGCCAGACCAACGATAACTTAAACTTCTTAAATGGTTGTGAAGTTTTGCTAAATTATTGTTTCTTTAGATAAATATAAAAGTCTAATAAATAAATCATAAATCAATTTGAGCTCAAATTCATTGCTCTTTAGACTCAAAGATAAATAATTAACAATTAATTGAAGACTATATGAAAAACGTATCGATATTTCAATAAAAAAGATCAAAATTTATAGTTTGTGTTGATTTTGATGATTGGTTGCCATATATTGCCATATATTTTGATGCATTCATTCAGATTTGATTGAATGCATGCAAAAGTGGAGCCATTATAGCATCGAAAACAAGGGAAAGGCGTTTATGTACGGCCTCTTATTTTAGTCACACTTTATATTGAAGTAAATTTTTATTGTGATTATAATTATGATTGCGATGCTGTTGATGGCATATGAATGCAACCTATGAATCGTCGGGTGCGGAGGCAAGCATCGGGTGGAGTGCATATCATTTCATTTCGTTTATTTCATCCATTATTTCATCGGTTTTTCGCATTTTTTTCATCAAAAACTCGCCCAAACATTGAAAATAGAAATATTTGACCCCAACATCAAAACATCAAAACCTATTCTCAGCTATATTTAGGGCTTCACTTCAGGAATGTAATGCAGTTTCGCTCCCATGTATTAATTGTGATACCCATTAATATTATAGTAGAGCACAGTTAGATCACAGTTACCACTATTTCTATGCAGAAGGCTTTACACTGGCTCTCCTACCAGTGCTTTATATTTTGATATATTAGAAGACTTTGAGTGCAAATAATGATTGTTTGCATTGAGTTAATGAATATATATCTAAGTTTGTGGACAAAGGAATCCATAAAAACTTTTTTTTGACCATTTCTGACAAATTTGTGTCATTTGTATAGAAAGGAGTAAACAATATGTGCGACAGTGCTGTACTGTAAGGCTATTATCATCTCCTGTTTCACCATTTAGTTAACAGTAATAGAGATCTGGAATTGTATTTCTCTCTAATATTTATAAAAGCCTTACTTATAGTCAGTTCATCAGTTCATCACAACATTCACGTCTGGAAAGTATGAAAATTCAACTCACGTTTGAAAATAGCATTTGTTGTGAATCTTATGGAAACTGATTCTCTCATTGAACTCAAACTAATGTTTGCTTTTATTCTTCAGCAATATATGAGACAAAATAGAGGCACAAACTGTTACTTCATATTTGTTATTGCACTCAGACTACTGTCCAAAACTCATTGCACTAATGTATGCGATAGAGGAACTACCGATGCGATCGCAGGTCTAAACCCTATTTTGAAATAATTGATAAAATATTTGTTTTCTTTATTTAACTGAAAACAACATCCTTTGGATTACAAACAAATCAAATATTTGTCATTTATTTGCATTTTATTTATCGATTTTTAAAATTCAAAATCAATATTGAAATATCAGGGTCTTTTGAGATGTTGAAGGTCTTTAAAAAGCAATTTATTTGAGAAATATTTTACATTAAATAAAATAAAAGTGAATTAAATTTATTTTCAATTTATCTGAAATCGTATCGCAATATAAAAACTGATGCAAACATTGAGTATTAGATTCAATAAAATTTGGTGACAGGTCTTCTAATGCAATATTGTTGTCATCAATTTTGAAGTGTGTTTTCGATGCACTTCTAACTTAATTTGAGTTCAATTGAATCAAATGACACCCAATGACAACAGTGCTCTCATACAGTGCTCACAACTCTTACATAATTTAGGCGACGATAGTATGGATAGAGTATGTGATTGTTTAACAAATTATCTTTCGCTCAAATGAATCACTCGTTTGCGACTCAAATCTCTGGAGTCCTTAATCCAAATTGAGGCCACCGTTGGGACCGAATCTACCATTCCTTCCATTCCTATAATCAATACAATATCAAACTTATTCTCCAAATGCTCTCAAAATAGTCTATTATATTATATTGAGTCCTAATTTGAGTGAAGTTTTTAAAAGGTATTAAATTTGTTACAAATCCTTCACAACTGAAATGAATACTAATATTATATAATATATAAACATATTATTCATTCATTCATTCATTCATTCATTACTTCTTTTGCAATATTAAAGTAAAATTACTTTTTATAATTGAAATGAAATGTTGAGACAATCGATAAACACATAAAAACACAAATGTTTTGTTGCATTGAATTTGTAGCCAAACATTGAGTCAAACCCTTAATCTATTTGTTATTAAATAATGAAAACAAACCGAAAACGCAAAACATTTAACATTTAGTGAAATACCAAACAATTAATTATATTTTTATTATTTATTATTTGCTGAACTTTTTTTGTTAAATTAAAGCTATCTATGGCTGTACTGTACTTAAGGTAATAAATGTGGTATCAGAGAGTGAGTCGACACCACCCTATCTATGCCCTATCTGTGCCCTCTCTGTGCCCTAACTGTGCGAATATATCGCTTCGATTTCATTACATTATTATAGCTCTCAATATTTGCCAATACAGTGGAAGAGTACTAATATATCTGTACTTTGTTTGTCATTAAGTAAATATGACATTCACTGTAAACATGACTTATATTGCAATTGAATGGCAATTGTATGCCAATCGTGGATAACATGCAAACTTGCATGAGTTGAGTGCCATCAGCTCATAGATCTGTTCCTATGCTTCCATGTCATCGATTGGCACTAAAATAGTTTATTAAATATACATAATGTTTGTTATTATGTGTGATATCTCTAATTTACAGAGAAGTCAAATGTAGCATGCTCATATATACAGAGTATACTGTACTTTACTCTGTACTTGGTTACACATATTGCTATTCAATAACAATATTGTCTTTATATGTTTTAAAACAATTCTTGAAGTCGAAATTAATGCAATGTTAAAACAATATGATCATGGTCTAATTTTAAAGCACTCACTAAATGTTGTTTATAACAAGAATAAAATCAAAGAATTTGTTTTCATTAATAATATATATTTGTTTTGAAATAACATTAAAGACTTAATTGCAAGCAAACCCAACCCCTAACCCCTGGATCATTGAATATTGAATTACATTTAATTAAAACCAATGACTAATTCAAGTAAATCTAAATCTCTTGATCTGATTGGACGACAAAACAAATATAAAAATAAATTCAATCAAAAAAATGATGAATTCATGAGTTTATTACTGAAATATAGCTAAAAAGACGGGCGCTGTTGGGGCCCAATGTCTTGACAATGATTGAACCCCTGCTGCAGAAACAGCCAATTGATGTCACAATCGACAAATTAACTATTAGTAAAAATATTACATAGTATTTGTTGGATATAAGACAACCAAGGTTGCTTTACACGTGTTTCTATTCAGTCGTCAATTAATAAAATCAATGAAATGCTTGTTATTTCTAAACAAGAGTTTAATCACATATTAGTTTTCATTTAATCCATATTTATGTCAATTTGTTATATGAAATGAAGTAAATATGGAAATCCTGGTCATCTCTAAGCTCTTATAGGAAAGACAGAGTGGAAGCAAAGAATTTAGAAAATACTGTCATAACTTATAAGACATTTATTAATATTACATACAATTCCTCTAATATTTGCCACATTTAGCGGTTTATGAGTTCAGCAAAGCATGAATTGATGCATAAATTGAATAAAATGATGGCATAAATAAATGATTGCACTGTTCAGCACTGTTCAGCAACATTTTTCGCAGTGGGATAGTTGTGCGGACACCCAATGTTTGAGAGATGAGCTTTTTTAGAGATGTGCTCATAGAGTGCACAGACATTAACACTAATGCCATAGTTTTCTGAATCAACAAAAATATAAAAATAAAAAATAGTTTTCAATCCAAAGTGTATATCAAAGTAATGCTTAGATTTGGCACAAAAGTTGTCTTCAATTATTTTGCAATCATTTTCAATATAAAGCAATTATTTAATTGATTCATGCGTTGAGAGTCTATTCCTTAAGGCTTTCAAAGAAGAGTGGCTTCACTTTGGATTCAATTTTAGCGAAAGAGAGGATAAAATATAATTAATTTAAAGTTTAGATTCAATTTTCATGAAGTCTTCCGTCGCTTCCACTCTTCACATAACATAACTCAATATTTTTTAGCACTTTTGCAGTGTTTGTCAATTACTTGTAGTGTCTGTTAGTTGAGTATAATTTTAAGTTTGAAATGTGTTGTTATATGAAAACACTTTACGCTTGGTTTCAAACATTTAATGTTAACTAAAGTACTGATTGTTGTTATCATATGCTATGCTTTTATAACTTATTTAATATACTTTTAAAAACAATATTTTCAATAATTTTCAAACGATTTTATGGGAAATACAGTTCAAAAGAGTGAAAAATTGTTGAATTATATTATTTACATATTTCAGGTGTTGTTATGTATTATAGGTTTGTTGTTATTGTTTTGTTTTATTGAATAACAAAATAAACAATATTTGAATCAATAAAACACTAAATTAGTGTCAAAAACAAAATTTTATCACTTTTTCTAAATTATATATTTTATTGCTTTCAATATACAGTATTAACAAAACTTATAAATCAATATGAAATGAATGAATATCCAGTGCAGTATTGCACGCATACTTCGGGTGCAGTTATTTAATGATTTGATAAGTTTTTGGGAGCAAAATAGGCGAACCACTGATCAGTGATGTGGCAAAAGTGGCTTTTGATGAAACAAGAATTCACTGTTAAATCATAATCTCTTATGCGTTATATCCTTTCCGTCATACAGTGCTGTCAAAACTTTATATGAAAAGTAAAACACAAAATATTTCTTGCATTCCATCCCTTAATTCACTCCTCAATAGACTCTCAATTCAATACTAACTCTACGGTCGAGTAGTGCAGAGAAATGGTTCACAATTGGTCTCAAAACCATATATTCTCCACATTTTTCTGATCGCATGGTTTCACTGAATAATGAGTTTTATTTGATTTCAAAATACATTTTATTATATTTTTTATATCAAAAAACATTTTTCATATATTAGTCGCAAACAAATTGAAACTAATATTGATTTCAAATATTTTTATAACTTATATCGCAAACAGTCTTTCCATTAGTTTTTGTCAATTATTTGTATTTTTATAAGAAATAAAATAAAAATGAATTAAAACTTAATTATAATTTAATAATTGATTAATTGCTTAAAACATTAAAATCAGATAACATTGATGTCATATAATATGTAATTATATTTAGACCACAATTATTGTAAATATTTATTTTGTTTTCAAATAGTTTTTAAACAATTCTTTTCAGACAACAAATGAGTATAACTTTCTTCCCTTTCCTCCCCTCCCATCCCATTCAGACTAACAATTCATTAGTTTTTCGCTTAAATAATGTGTTTTTTCGCAACAAATTTAAGGCAAAAGAATTTTAATGAATTTTAGGTATATTTGTCATCGAGTGAGACATACTGTTCCTCTCAAGTGATTATAAGTGTAATATATTTTTATTAATTAATCTTTGGTTTAATTATCAAAAACTTCATTATAAGGTGAGTCACTGTTTCATTGCTTATGCTATTAAACATAAAATTAAATATTTATTGAAATAAATCTTAAGTTTTGTTTTGTTTCATAAAATTTGGGCCAAAACTATGAAAATTTATCAAAAATTGATTTAACATTAAATTTAAGGTTTAATTGTTGTTGAGATTTGAAATGCCAGTGACCGCAGAGAATATTCAGGTTCAGTTAAAGTGAGATGATGTGAGGGCGGAGGTCTTATAACTTGTATTTGTAATATTCATGCCATGCAATCAAGAGCACAGAGATATGAATTATAAGGTGGAAGAGCACAGCACAACACAACTCGTGCCAAATCCATCCTTTCCTCAACAAAATGCACTTTAATTGCATTCAAAGAGCGGACAACCATTCCAGTCATCAAACGCTCATAAAAATAGCAGTTTTTGTTTAATTGTGTAATCATTTAAAAATAATCTAAAAATAGATAACTTTTAAAAAATATTTAAAAAATTCATAACATTATTGAAAAAAAAGTTATTTTAAATATAAACCCAATTTCCAAACAACCTTGCTAATTAATAATAATGCCAGTAAATGGCAGTAAAATATATCCAACTTATAAATAAATCAAACCTTGTTTTCAATTTATTATACCTTTTTATGATTCAGTGGACTTTCACTACCTCTGGTGCAAAACAGGCAATCAATTTAAGTGCAAAATCGGGTCAATAATCTGTTAACGGATAAAAAATGTTGAAGTCTTGGACTGAAATCAAATCAATTGTTCAGAAAATTATATAAAATAGAGATAAAAATTAATTTAATAAAAAAAATAACAAAACTTTTTTGACTTTTTGTTTAAAAAATAGAAAGTTTTACTCAAAATAAAAAAAAATACAAAAAAAAGTTTAAAACTAAAAAAACACGAAAATATTGTTTGGTTTGTTGAATGATAGCTGTATATGAAGTCCACTATAAGTCACGAATTGGAAGGTAAGACATGTTTTCAATTTTCTCTTATCGACCAAAACACTCCTATCCCTCGATCCCTCCATTCCTAACCACTCCTATCATATATATTTGTGAAAACTTCACCGGAAACTAAATTTTTATTTATAATTTAGTTTAACTAAAAAACAATATTAGAAGAGAGTCTGTAATAAAAGATGGAAACAAATGATTATAATTAGCGGCGGAAACGACGGTCCAAAACATACAGTCCATCGCATAGTGAGTGTCTGACATCCGGTTGACATGACTGGTAAGACACTGGCTATGGATGTTTGAGTTGAGTTATTAGTGTCTAAACTCGTATTGCTTTCGGTTTTTATACATTTCTTCATTTGTCGGACGAATGAATGACTACTTTAGTTAATAAGCAGTTATTTTTTGTTCAGTCTATCGGCACGTTCCTGACGTCCCCTTCCCTGTGTCTACTCAAGTCATGTGATGGTAGGCACGGATGGATGCAAAGGTATGGAAAGCATGTTTAGCATCACTCGGTTAGGCTCTTATGGTAATGACGTCGAGTAATGGTTAAGTAATAATGAAGTAATGGTTAAGTTATGGCACATCTCTTGCCTCAACTCTAATGCATCAAAGAAACAGCATTACTGACGGGCGTTGTCTTATATGAGCCACGCCTTTGTAATTATACGTATATCCGGGACAATAAACATATGAGTAATTAAATGTCCAGGTTATTAAGACTGCAATAATTTATCATTGCTTTCATGCAATTGATATTATATTATATTTTCTGCCATTAAATCATTGAGAGAATGAACAAAACTGATGACAAAAATGAGTGCTTTTATTGATATAAATACTTAAAGACTTATTACTGTATTAAGACTTTGTTCATCACTTGTTTGATGCATAGGCGGTGTTATTGCCCCCTAATAGTTATACCCCCTTATAGTGATTGCCCCTAATATATGGCTTTGAAAGAGCTGTTTATGTCATGCATTGGCGCTTCGGATCACTGATGAGATGCAGAGATCATAACTGAAGTTAAAAATGTAGAGAAAGGTAACAAATGTCTGAATTGTGTTCACTTTAAAACCAAAACGTTTTATAAAAGCGTTTTTTTCAGGCGTTCTTTGAATGGCCGCAGATCTACAAGATATTTGCTGACAGGCCGTGTCCGCCCATATTCACGCCTGTCATAGTTTGAGGCAATCATACCCTCCCTCTCAATATTTTTTAAATATAAGTAAATATAAATTTTTGAAGTTTGAAGCCATAAGCCATCAGTTTATATGTCAATTGAATATTTGCCACAAAATGATGCCATACTTTCATACTTTCTATGCATTCAAAGGTTATTTTATTTTTTGAAAACTCTGTTAAAACCGTAATTCAAACCGCAATTCAAACCGCTATTAACGCCAAAAACTATCTAACCTTTCATTGTTTGACTCAACAAAAGGTTTGATTATTTAATGAATTCCCAAAACCTGTATAAGTATTGCAAATCTAATTGAATTAAATTAATTAGAAATTCATCTTTAATTTTGATTATTTTTGGGGCAGATCTCAAGATTGCATGCACTCTATGGGAAGGCATGACTGGCCGTCAATAACTTAAAGCATTTGATTAATGGCTTTCAGTCGTGAAAACTCTTAATTAATACCAGATTTTGATTATTCACTGAAGAATATGAGAGAAAATAAGTTATTCTTTAATTAAATCCTCAAAAAAGTGGAGAAAATAAATATTTCGGTAAAATTTTAAACTAAAAAAAACAAAACAAATTAAAAGCAATAAATAATTTTCAAATAAAGTCATAAATATTGAATCATTTAATATGATTTTTGACAACTTATGTATAGTTTGAATAATTTTCACAATATTTCAAAAATTGTACAAAATTTTGAAAAATAAATGCCATTTCTCTACAAATCAATTAAGTTTTCATTTTCAACAAATGCTTAAATATTTTTAATCAAAATTATATTTCAATAATTCAATTAAGAATTGAATTAAGAATTGAATAAAATTTTCCACTTTTTAAATGAAATGTAATTTTTCTGTGATTTCTTACTTTTAATTCATTATTGAAAAGACTAAGCAATTAATTATCACTTTTCATAAAATTTATAATTCATTTCAAATGCAATGAATTATTAAAATTTCAATTTTGATTAAAATATATATACAGTATATTGCGTTCAAGTGATGGAAAGGAAAGTAAAGGAAAGGCAGATGTGTTCAGACTATTCGCAAATTAAATCATTTAAACATTGCTTGAAATAAAAACAAAGAATTGAGACTCGATTTCAGGGAAAACGTGTTATTAGTTCAGTATTTATATGAAATTGCATTTGAAGTTAAGTTAACAGTATTTCAATTGGATTGCACGCAATGTTGTGCACCGAACGATATGCCTGTGCTGTACATTCCGTACGTCCCAAACACAATCTCATTACTTGTTGTGTAATATAACACAATCTCCGGTGCAATACAGGTGTGGATATATGTTATATCATGTTTGGGGGCGGAATGCCAGCAAATTTCAGAGTTATCTGTGCTCTTCATGAGAGAGTGTTTCTGCATGTGTTGGCTCTCAAACTAAATAATAACTTACTCTCTGACCAAACATTGCATAAAGTATTTCATCATAAGCTCGTTGTTAGCCATCAGTTGTTATAAGTTTTATGATTAACACAAAAAAACTAAATACAAATGAAATGTGAATCGATTTGAATGTTTCAATGTATGAGAAATCGTGACTAAATTGGGTTTGTCTTCAGTGCACGCATTTTGCATAATAACAGTGCTATTCAGCAAAATATGGACATTATCTGCACAAAAAAATAAACTAAATATAAACTAACTTGATCAATTTAGACAATGACTGTTCTAACGCTGTTTTACTAAATATTACTGGTTTTGCAAAACATTGTCACAAATTTTTATCATTTATGTGTTTTCAATGTGTTTTCAATTTATTCAATGCTTGAAAGATTCAAAACATGAATTGGTTTTCAGTAAATTGCAAATCAAATCATAATTGTTGTAAAATATGATAACGTATTACTGCTTTTTATACCCCTTGCATATTATTTTGGCAAATTTTATTATAACCCTGGTACTTATCCCCTTAATACCGTAGAGCTTTGTTCTCTAAATTTAATAGTAATATAATATAAAAGTAAATAAACAAATAATTTGTGAATATTTTTTTTAAAAAATGAATGAAAGGATTAATTAATTTTACAATTCTTTAAAATATTATAATTTTAAGCAAATAATTGTAAATTAAATTTAAATACTGTTTTCAAAAATAATAAAATTGAAAAATAAGATACTTTTTGCTTATTTTAAGCATATATTTGTAATTATTTCCGGATATCTCGGTATCAAAACATAAAATTGAAAATTTGACACAAAATATAATCACAAAATAATTTTATGAAATATTTGACTTTATTTCTATATTTTGTTTTACTGTTTATCTATTGACAAAAAACGTGAGAATTTTGCCAATAATTGAGTGATTTTTTAGTATTTTTCTACTTTTTTTGAAAGTTCATTGAAATTATTCACAATATTTTGATCTTTTGTTTTTTGCATTTTTGTCTATCATTTATACAAATAATATGCAATCATTGGTTAAATATTAAACACAATTTATCTGAAAATATGAAACATCCGGTTATGTTTTGAATTATTCAAATATAACTTGAATTTTCATAATCGATGAGTAAATAAGAAAAAATATTTTACTCTTTTCAATGAAAATAAATACTTTGTAATGAATTTCTGTCCAAAATATTAATCAAAATAACCAAAAGTCACGTAAATCTGAATAATTTAAACGCAAATCAATTATATTTTAATATAATATAAAAATACAAATAATTTTCAAATAATTTGTCTTTTATTCAAACTTAAGATTATTTACTTGAAAATCAATGTTTTATTTATTGAAAACGTTTTAAAAATAAAGTTTTGCAAAATAAATAAATAAATAAATATAATTGAAAATATCAATAATAGCAACACATCTGCAAAAAATAAGTGTTTGAATTGAGTTTTAAAATATCACTGAGCATTCAAAAAAAACGAAAAATATTTATAAATTTTGAGTTTTTGTGTATTAGATATGAAATCTTAAAACATTGCAAATAAATACCTTATAGTCTATAATATTATAAGTTATGAACGAATGTATATATTTATGAACTCTATTGGGAAGTGCGTGAGGCGTCTGAATAGAGTGCACATCACTGTTGTTTCGGCATTAAAATTATAGCCCGGGCTATATATGTCGGCGTCAAATTGCAAAGGACTTTCTCAAAAAACATCGGACACGCGAAGTGTTGGATATGTGTTGGGAAATATGTGATCCGGAGTTGGGATCTGCTCTCTCTCTCACTCTCTCTCTCTCTCTCTCTCTCTCTCTCTCTCTCTCTCTCTAT
>JAQGAT010000870.1:0-21405 GCA_034687845.1 Pantelozetes paolii
CTCTCTCTCTCTCTCTCTCTCTCTCTCTCTCTCTCTCTCTCTCTCTCTCGTTCTCTCTCGTTCTCTCTCGAGGTTTTAATATTAACAGATATTATACTTCAACCCAAGGTATGCGAAGAAATGAATTGTTCATCCGTTGTATTTCCGGTTGCAATGAATTTTTTGGACAGATTTTTAGTTTGCACTGATGTTCGCAAAAGTCAATTACAATTAGTAGGTGTGGTATGTCTTCTCATTGCATCCAAACTGAGGCAATGCCAGACATTACAGCCCGAAGTCCTGAGTTATTTCACAGATTACTCCGTAAACGTTGAAGAGATTATTGTAAGTATTAATTGACAACAATTGACAATACATTGAATATATTTAAGACAATAAGAGATTTGAAATAATTTTATTGTTTTTTTAAATTAATTTATTTCTCTATTGTTTAAAACACTTAAGAAATCAGAAACACTTAAACAACAAAACAATTCATTAATTAATATTAATCCTCTCTTTGTGTTTGAAGGCCTGGGAGTTATTAGTGTTGAGAAGACTTAAATGGGATGTGTCAGCAGTGGTAGCTTTTGATTATCTGGACCACTTATTGACACGATTACCAAACATTCAGTTCATTAATAATAAAAACTCAAAGAATTGTATCGATTCTGTGGACGTTATACGAAGACATTCCTCAACTTTTATCGCTCTTTGCACTACAGGTTAGCAAACATTTAAACATTCATTTCTTGTTTTCATTAATACATATCTTATCCTAAAAATTGATATCAATTTCAATACTTTTGGAGACATTGTGTTTGATTTAAAGAATATTTTGTGATCTTTTCAATATTTGGTTTACATTTGCATTGATTTTATCAGAAGATTCAGAATTTCAGACAAAATTGTTTTGTTTTATAATTTCAAAGTAATAATGAGTTTAAGAGCTATAAAAACATTTAAATTTTATTTATGATTATAAAAACTAAACTATAATTCCTATAGACCTTGGTCAATGCTAAATCTGTTATAGCGGAAATAACTTTACTTATATTTTACCATGATTAATTACTGACATTGAATTTACACTGAATGAATGTTCGTTAGTTATATGAATGAGAAAATTGAGTTCATTTATTATTTACACACCTTTTTGTACATTAAGTTTATACCTATTTGAAGGTCATTAACCACTTATTATAAGTTATAACTGTTTTGTTGCATATCTTTTGTAAATTTGATATTTGGTATAAAAATTCAATTCACTTCCCATGAAATGGTGAGAAGAGTGTTGTTATCTCAACATCTTATTTATTTTGTTATACATTTCTTGATTGATTTGCACAGAGAGGCAGGTGTGGGTGGGTTTGATGTCAAGATGTTTTAATTATAAACACTTTATTTACGTTTAATTTCTGCCTAAAAATGATATATTTATTGCAATTGAATGTAAACTAAAATTCACTGAATCTCAAAGCACTTGAAGTTTGAGTATTTAAAGTTTGAGATAATTTTACTTTATTTGAAATACAGTTTAAAATTCAATGATTTATACAATGAATGGGAAATATTGATAAACACAGTGATAATGATGAGGAACTGATGGCTCAGACATACCATAAATTGAAAGTTCAATAAAACAGTTGAAATAATTGTTTCGAAAAATTATTTGTCGGAAAAATGAGTAATATTTACATCATTTGTAACTTTCTATCGATAATAATATTTATACAAAACTGATAGACCAGACGTAAAAACATATTGGAATCCCAATCCACACACCCTTTCGTCTCGAGTTTCTCATTGTTTGGGTTCGGGTTCGTTGGTCTGGGGTTTAGTTCAGTGAAAGTTTGATGCTTTAAATGCTTTAATTGTGACTCAACTCAACTCAACCTAACATACGGTGAAATTTTATTGAATTTAATGCTCTGTTTGAACAGTTATAGAGTGATGTAGAGAGAGCTTTGTGTCGCGTGCCTACACTGTGTCTGAACCTCCAGACGCTCTCTATTCACAGCTCCTGAAGCTCTCTATCATTCCAATAGACGTACAGAAGTTCAATCGAGTCTCGTGTCTAATGCAATGTCCAGGTGATTCTCCCATTCCCTATCCCTCCTATTTCTCCCTCCCATCCCCTGCTCTCTATAATAGATCTGAATTAAGTATAAATGTCCGCAACTTTAATGTAAACCTTATTTGTATGGAAAACATAACACGAGTTGTCAATCGGCTATAGACGGCACGCGTCAGACACTCGGCTATAGATTTGTTAACAAAAAAATATTCAAAAATATTAGACTTCAATGAATGCATCAAAATGTGAGCCAAAGAGCAGCTGATATTGAAATGAAACCAAATTTATATAATATTCAAAATGAACTAAAAAAGCAGTTCTCAGAGCAGATGTCAACTTAAAACTCAATTCCCATAATGTCTTTGACATTAAAATTCTTAAACAACTCTTCCAAACAGTTATTCAGACTTTAAAAGTCAGTCAACCGTTAGTTTAGGTTTAGGTTTGGGATCAAAACAAAAGTCAATAAAACTAATCATTAAATCAATTAAATTAATGAATGTTTCGGTTGTTATAAAACTTTTAGAAATTGACTCAAAGTTTATCTGTTTTTCCTTATTTTTAATTGATTTATAAAATAACAAAATTGAATAAAGATTTTGTATTTACTTCACACACGTGTTGGACACAAGATATTGTTATTGAGCACCTATAGAGCCGACGGAAGGACTGAGGGGTTTCTTTGATTCTTATGCTATATCAAGGCTAGACTTTTAAATGGGAGTTCACTCAAGGCTTGTCTTACAACCCCTGAGGGGCTAACTCTATGAGATTTACTTTATAATAGTGAAAGTGAAAGGAAGGGATGAAAACGACATTTTCTGGAAATTATTTTTAAGGAAATTATTTGTATTTTCTTTTAAAAGAGTTTTTGTATTTTTGAAATGAAAGTAAAAGTTATTATAATTTTGAGAATTATTTTCATTTCGTTTTTATTTTTAGTCGAAAAATGTTATAATTTTTAATATCTTTTGAATGTTTTGTCAAAAACCCGGAAAATAATAATTTTGACAAAAACACAGCATGGTTCATTTGGTGCATGGTTATTTTCAAATTTGTAAATACAGGACGTCTCAGAGCCTTTCCGTTATTTGTTTTGATAAAGATATAGATATTTTATAAAACTATTTATTAATTTGATTTAAAATTATCTAATATTTGCGGAAAAAATATTTCAATTAATGATTGAATAAAAGTTTATTTAAGTTTTACTTCACTTCTCTTCCAAATCATTCATTTCTTTATTGAATTCATTGATACAAAAAGCCTTTAATTCATATTCATTTTGATATCAACTATCAGTTCAGTAGTCGTGAATGAATGGTCTAATATTTTGCACCCAGACCATCTGCTGTCTCTATCTTTATATTCCTATCATATCTATTAATGTTGACTATTATTATAATCGACGCCAACATATGTAAGGTTTATAACAATAGCTTATTATTAGATCAAAGTTTTGGTGACTTTACCAACAATTTGTTAAAAATGGTTAGCATTTAGTCCACATGTGATGAAGGCTTTAATTATTACACTTTCAATGATAACTACTGTACTTAACATTTTTGCCTCCTTTACCCCCCTTTACCCCTTTCATTGACAACTTCTGTAAACTACTGTTGAAAATATGAAAATTTGATTTAATTTTTGAATTCATTTCCATTGTTTGTAAAATTTTCAAATACAACACTAAATACAATATGTTTTCAGAAATCAATTAAATAATAATTATTAGATATAAATGAGTAATAGTTTTGCAATAAGTTATTAAATATTACATATTGTATGAGTGCTCTACAGGTATTGAACAAAATTTGCATATTTTTGCTAAAACAACAAAATTATAATAATATAGTGTTTATCACACGATTTGCAGATGTAATCAAAATGACATCAATTCATGTTTGGCATGAATTTTACGGATGTTTTCGCTATAATTACATTCATTTTAGTTTTCACGCAAAGCAATGAAATCATTATTCAATTTCACAAATATATTGATAATTAATGGTTCACTAAAATGTCATTTTGTTTTTAATGATGAAGTAATTTGTGATACATTAGTAACATTGATAATATTTCTCGTGCTCATAAGCTTAATGTCACCATGCTTATTCTAATTCTTTACATTGAAAAGTTTATAAAATGTGATGACCCTGGTTATTTTAGGTTAAACTCATTACCACTTTAAACACTAAATATTAATTGTTTTAATGAATCGTATAAAACATGACTCATATTATTGTAAATGGAGTTAAGGTTTGAATACAATATAGATTTAGAGAGCAATTGTTGGGAAGGGATGTCATAGTCTTCAATGTTTTTGATTGCTATAACGTTTTGTTGCTTTGGTTACGCAGGTGTTGTTAGCACTGTAAGCACTGTATGCACTGTAAGCGCTGTTAGAAAAGTAAATTCTAACTTTAATTTAAATAGTGATACTGTGTTGGGGAACGGGAGAACTGAGCAGCTGTTGTGCCGCCAAAAGCAGGAAAGTCTTCAAACTTTAAATTTGGAGCTGTTTTTGAAGCGAATGTAAAAAAGTATAAACTCTATAATACCCCCCATTGTCTGCTCCCCTCCCATCCCATTCCCAGTTGTTCTCTCCCTCTATCCCTCCTCTGTTCCAATTGTTTGGATGCAAAGGAAGTTGTATTTCGAGACTAACTGTAAATCTTTTGCTCTATTTATGATTGAATAGAAATACCAATACATTAATGATTGCTTTGAATATTAAATGATTGCAAAACAAAATCAATTAATTTTAAAAATCATTAAAAAAGAGATATTAATCACAAAAATATATAATTGTCTCACTTTTGTCTCCAGAGCTCCAGTTTTCATGTCACGTGCCGTCATTGATAGCAGCGGCCAGTATTTCCGCAGCAGTTAATGGCCTAAAATCAAGATATAGACAGACATTGAGTTTTCAACCAATTGTTGATTTGTTGGCAAACATTTTGGGCACCGATTCTGTATGTCTTCAATACTTTATTTAATATTTCATTAAAAGTTTATTAAAGATTCATATTTTTATCAAATTTTCATTTTCAGAGTCGTATCCAGAGTTGTGTCCATCAAATTGAGTCACTGATCAATACGAGCGCAACATTTCTTCATAAAGTGCCACAGAATTCAACACTTTTAACAGAAAATGAACAAAATTTTGGAAATTATCCGAAATATGAAATCTTTTGCACTGATATTCAGTTCATGGACTGCAAAACATTCAAGACATCAACAGAATTACAAAAAATTTATTTTTCATGAAATCTTTAGTATTTTTAGTATTTTTAGTACAAATTCATTATTTTTTAGAAATTTTAGAGTTTTGTGAAAAATATTTCAAAATATTAGAAAATTTTGAGATTTTTAAACATAAAGTACTTTTACTTTAATATCAATTCATATTTATTTTGTAAATATTAATCAACACAGTAGTCATAGATCGGGGTATTATTGATATCATTGAAAAGGGGGACAAAAATAATTTTTATTATTATTTTGTAAAAACATTTATTATTTCTTAAGTTTTTAAAATTATTTATAAGAGATTTGTATAAAGAAAACAGTAATTCATTTATAACTGATATGCACTCAAACGGTGACAAAGATTTCAAACAGAATTCATTAAATAATAATTTGGACCACAAAAGGGAGAAATTATTTATCAAACCTTATAAACAATATCTTTATATCCAATTGTAAATTATTTTATACATACTCTGTAATTCACATACAGTTAAGTCAAACACAATTGTAATTCATATAAAAGTTGACAAAATATGAGTTATTTTAGAGAATATTGTTTTTGAAGTCCAAAACAGATCTCAACAACGAAACCAAAATTGTAGTCATATTTGAAATAATATTCAATATTTTTATTTATATTCTGATTGTTATAAAATATTTTCACAACTGTTTAGCATTAAATTCATTTAAATATAATTATGATTTGAAATAATTTATTTTTAGTGAATCTATTCAACAAATGACAGAAAACTAGTCATAAAATTCTGTCAAAAATAGCACTCAAGGAGTCAATAGTTTTCAATAACTATTGAAATATTAATTAATATTTAATTCATTTCAATAAAATTAAAAAAAACTATTTTTCTACACTTTTGTATAACCTTTCACCAAAATGTCTCATTTATTCCTTTACTTTAACTTGAATTCACACAACAACTTAACAATTGTTTTATTTTTTGGATTTTATTTGATTTCAATTAAAATAAATGATTTCTAAAAACAACCACTTTTTGTGTCAATTGTTTGCAAAATATAAAATTATTTAATCATTGAGAGCACAGGTATTACTGAATAACTTGGATGTACACTAATTCTCGATTTTTTTTAGATGTTGTATCCAATGACTAACTGAGCGATCGTTTCATTGCATTACAAGTCTTCACATAATAATTATGTCATAATTGGAGAAACTTTTATTGAATTTTTAAATATTTTAAATGAGTTTTGAAAAACATTTTTATCATTGTTTTGAATTTCAAAGACTAAAAGGAGAATCAGTTGTCAACTCACTTGTGCTGTACTACAGGAAAGTGTCATCATTTAAGTGTACAGTGATTTGAAGTTTCATTAATTTGAACAGAGATTCAAAATCGTTGTCAAAAGTGACAAAACATCGGTAAAGACGACTTTCCGCCAGAAAACAAAGGTCTGGCATTCAATTGCAGACACAAATTGATAAGACATTAATAGATGACTAGATTTTAGACAAACAAATCATTGAATGAAAAGGTGAGACAATGAGTGCATAAATGAATGACAAAAAGTATAGAAAATGTATTTATTTATTAATTAATTAATAATTATTTGAAAATTAAATAAAAAATTTAATAATTTATATAATTTATGATAAAATTAATCAAATTTTATACAAATCCATGAAATTATGAATTAAATGAAGAGTTAATGATTTGTTCTGTGAATAAGAGAACGAAATAATTGTGTGTTTTATACAAACATTAAAAAAAACTACTTTTTCTACAAAATTATTATTTAATTAAGTTTTAACTAAACTTTTTAACCCTTAAAACAAATTCACAAACAGTTTATATTAAATTGATTTCAAACCCCTGTTATGTTTCATTAATATTTGAAAATTGTGTGAAATTTGTTTGAATTTTGAAAACATTTTATTATTTTTGTTCTCTTTTTAACGAAAAATACTTTTTGTTATAATTTCATCGGTTTTTTGGTTTCAATGTTAAGAAGAGATGAAAACAATTGAATCTATTATAGACTCAAGACTTTAAAGAACTGATGAATTGATTGAAATCATATTCGGAGTCATATTGTTGTGAATCCCAAAGTTCGGGCAGATTTTCCAGAATATTCTTCATACCTGTGCCCGAAACTGAACGCTCATTGGATTTGTTTGAGTCATTCCTATTCCCAAAGCTAAAGAGATCCAGGAGTTGGTCGGTTGCCATCGTCTGGAGGTTTGAATTGTCACTACTTATCACTGTATTAGCGATCGTTAGCTTAAACTTCTGTAAACCCATTATCTTCTCCTCCAAAGTGCCGGTAGTTATGAGACTAATCCGGGTATTAATTCATATTTTAGTTATCTATAAATCAATCAAATATTTGTCATTCAATACCGATAGACGTTAACCACTTTCTTCTGTCCAATCCTATGCGCCCTATCCATGGCCTGGAGGTCTTTCATTGGATTCCAGTCGTGTTCAACAAATATAACGGTGTCGGCGCCCGTCAGGTTCAGACCCAGACCTCCGACCTATCATTCAATAGTAATATATTAATAAAAATGAAAAAAAACTGATTAAATGAGTGATTTGAATACCTGAGTGGTCAGCAGTAGTACATCAATGGACGGGTCGTTATTGAATCGGTGGACAACAGAGTGTCGAGCAATGGGCGGAACGTTTCCGTCAAGTCTTAAGTACGTGACTGAAGGCATGTGTGCTTTGAGTAAATCATTTTCAACGATATCTAACATACTCTTCAACTGACAAAATATGAGAGCTCTGTGTTGGTTGACCACCGGTTCTACCGATCCATTCATTACAGAACCTGAGCTTTGAGACCCGATTCCACAATCGAGTAAGAGTTGTCTCAGAGCGCAGAGCTTTGCCGCGTGACTGATGTCAGACAAAGAGCTCTTCTCTTGTTTCAAGTGCTCAATAATTGAGTCGTATTGCGGGTGCTGTGAACTCAGCACTAGTTTCGGATGATTACAAACTTTACGTAAATATTGAAGCGCTTGAAATATATGAGGAGCGTTGGGTGCGTCGGCACTGTTAGCTTCTGATGGTTTCGATGCAATGGAGTCCTGAAGACTAAGTCTGGCATTACTTTTGGCAAAATCCTCGTAGAGTTTGGACTGCAATGGACTTAAGTCGCAGTAATAGTCTTGCATTATCTTCGGCGGTAAGTCCTTCAACACATCCTCTTTCATACGACGGAGAATAAAAGGCAAGACCTGTCGGTGCAAAGACTCCATCGCCAGAACTCCTGCCTCTTGTTCTTTAGATGAAGACTTTGCGTCACGGCTTTGAAGGATAGGCCGGGAATATCGGGCCATAAACTGTCTTTCCGTTCCTAAGAAGCCGGGCATCAAAAAGTCAAACAAAGACCACAACTCGAGAACATTGTTCTGAATGGGAGTTCCCGTTAAGATGAGTCGATGGTTGGCCCGCAAAGACTTTATGGCTTTTGATAGCTTTGTTTTACTGTTCTTAATAGAGTGCCCCTCATCGAGGATACAGTAGTTAAAGTGCACTGAACTGAAGAACTCGCAGTCATTTCTGACGATATCATACGAAGCTATCACTAAATTATAAACCATTTTATTATCACTTCTTTTAATCTTTTTTCTTAATTTTATTCTTTCATTTGGAGGACCGGTGTAGTGAAGTGGGCACAGGTAGTCAGTGCTAACAAACTTATCCACTTCGTAGAGCCAATGGCCGGTTAGTGTTGGCGGACATATCACTATTGACGGCAAGAATTTTATATCATTACTTGATTTTTGGGATTTAAGGGTTTGGTAGTAATGATCTGAAGCCAGAATACAAATGGCTTGTAATGTCTTCCCTAACCCCATCTCATCCGCAACAATGCCGTGGAGTTTGTATTTGTTAAGAAACGCCAACCAATTGACACCATTTTGTTGGTATGTTCTCAGCTCTGCCTTCACAGGAACGGGTAGTTTATAGTCATCTAATTTCTTAATATTCATCAATTGCTCCAAAAAGTGTCGTTCCGTTTCTTTCCGTTGCAATAGTTGGCCATTAATGAGGTTTAGATCAGAATCAGAGGAATGGTTGTCGAGTGGCATCAGTTGAACCAATTGTGCAAAACAATGAGTGGCCAGAAGTCGGACAAAATCGTTTTGGTCACTCATTCGGCCCAACATTGGGACGATTAAGAGTACAATATATGGAACTATATTAAGGGCTAACCTATTGATCACACAATAGAGTGCTTCGACAGCGCCCTGTCTTTTGATGTCAGAATCGGGTGACTCTAAGAGCTCTAAAACTGTTGTCAATACTATAATCATGGCATCGGTTCTCATCACTTGACTAAAGGTTCCGAAACAACGCGCAGACAAATGACGTATTGCTATGAATGGACTCTCAAGACAAGAGCACAAGTACTTCAACAATGACTTCAAATCCTTGTGCAGGTCTTCGTGCAAATGCGGACCAATTATTTCGAGGACTTGTAAACATTGGACTAAACTTTTAGCTTCGGTTAGATTTAACTGATTTTGTTTCGAGTGCTCCGAGTATTCAATAATTTGTGTGATTTGTTCCCAAAGGTTCGGCATTTTTGTTGGTATTTCAGACCCGAAATACTGAGCCGTTTCTGCCAGTGCTATACTCGCACCTCTTCTCACGATTTCATTTTGTTTGTCCAACAGTTCATCGCTTGGACTCAATGGAACAGATTCTTCAGAAGAAGTGGAGGAATCGGTTTTAGATTTGTTTTTAATGGCATTCAAAGAATTAGATCTTTTATATGAAGTCATTCTTCTTTCGGCCGTTTTCTGCATATTATCTAAACTTAAAATTCCCGACTGTTGTCCTCTATTGGCCGAAGAGTTTGCCTCATCTGTCGTACAAATAGGCTTTACTTCTGGAGTAAAGTTACGGTCAGAGCACAGGTATGTAATTAAATTTTTGATAATTTTAGGAACGGGATTATTGCTATTGTTTTCTGAGGATTCAGAACTCCTATCACAACATATCTTCAATAAACGGACTAAACTGATGGCTGACTCCTTCTGGAGCTGTTCGTTGTCTTCAGTCTTCAGTGAATCCATTAGAGGTCTGACCACTGGATTCAGCTTTTCTGGTAAATCATTCCATGATATAAGAGCGCCGGCTATTGAGGACAACACTGACGTCGACAATGATGTTTGATATCTAGACAACTGTGACGTAGAATTCATCAGAGTTTTAGCCCTTTCCTCAACAGTTTCCTTCACTTTGCTCTTTGTCTTTGGATCAGAACACCTGAGCGCCCAATTGGCCAAAGAGTTTATTTGATCGAAAGTGAAGATAACACCCGATCTATAGATGTCTTCATTTAACGGGAAATTGTTTTTCTTGAGAAGTGATATGAAATCTCTTGACTCGAGTTGTAATCGAGTAAACAGTGAAGAGATTTCATCAAAATATATCACTTCTTGAAGACATTGTAAACACTTATCGCAAACAGATTTCGGCAAACAATGGTTAACATTGTTTTGGTCTCTATTAAACTGATTGTTAGCTTTGGCCCACTCTTTGATCACCCATGAGATACACATCCTCTGCATCGCAGACTTGGAGTTCAAATGAAATAACAATATGTTTGCAAAACACTCGACGGGAGAGGGAGTGGACGGGTGTATAGGTTTAGTAACAAAGTAGGCCAACAAACCGATAAACTTTGCCGATTGATGTCTGGCCCTAATTACATACCTCTCCCGTTCGTCTGGACTGTCGGCCAAAGACTCAGTACCTCCGATGAAGTACTGTTCTCTGCCTGCGCTGTGGTTTTCATATTTATTAAAACGTGATTTTGTGGTAAAACTCTGTTCCGAAAAGTTAGACAATTGTTTGGTTTGAATCCACGTCTGAGAGGTGGAGACATCGATGGGTATCTTTGAGGGATGCATAGACAGGCAGATCCAACCACTCAAGTGCTGACAACTCGACTGAAACAGGTTTTCTAAATTAGATTTTGTCACGAATTCAAACCAAATGTCAAACAAAGTGTCCAAAACTTCTTCGTTGTTCTCGAGAAGACATCTTTGGAATAGAAGTCTAAGACTATCGGACAGAAGCGGAACAGTTAGCCATTGGTCTGAATTGGTTTTTGAACATAAGATGGAAAGTGCGTCCAAAACCGACTTTCGGACGGAACTTAAAGAGTGGTTAAGAAAAGGCCACAAACGCGGCACCAAATGCACCAAATTTTGTGTTGAATTTGAGTCCGAATTGAATGTCAGTAAAGACGACAATAACATCAATAGATCTCCCGTTGAAGAACTCAAGTCATCCAAGTCTTGAAGTGCTTCCCATAAGTAAGAGATAACGACCGGAACCTTCTCCGGCATTATTTCCATCAATATATCTTTGACCGGCACTAAAGCTGCCGCAGAGACGGCCGAGACGTCATCGACGGTATCTTTAAGTCCATTGAAAATCGGTTGATAAACAATTGGCAATAACTGACGGATCATATCCTGTCTGATGGCCAGTAAATACTTAAGTCCGAGCATCCCTCCGTGTCGGGCCTCCCATTCCCCACATTTCAATAACTGTAGTAATATATTAAGGACACTATTGACCCCTTCGGGAGTCAATAAATTTAAAACTAATCCTAAAGTCTGAGCACATGTTTCTCTGACCGGAGCCACCACTTGGTCGGACACATAATCACCGAACCGGTCGAGTGCTAATACAGATATGAGCCGAAGTGACACGTCTTCGAGCCATAAATGATTTATTTTGTCCATTTGATGACTGGACGCACAGTTAGTCCTTCCGCCGCACTTTCCCTGCAATTTAATTATTTCCCGCAAAGCAGTGGCCGCGCCGTGTCTTACGACCCAAAGAGCACTAAACAGGTCAGACATTAACTCATCGGTGAACGACTCGAGAGGCCATTCCTTGGCCTGAGTTATATCAAAAGTGTTGTTATCGTTAAGACATTCCGTGTCTTCGCTTTCGGTCTTAATTTTTTTCAAATCATTGTTTGCATTGTTTTCATCAGAACTTGACTTCTGGTCAACAGATTTGTTACGATTCCTATAAGACTTCCGTTTGAGTGAACTTCCGGTCGCTTTTGACATAATATCCTCTAATTCTGTCTTCTTTTTCGTCAAATCTATTGCTTCTGAGTTTGGGTTTTGATTGTCCGTCAAATCAGAGTTTAATATGAAGTCCAACTGAAGACCCAATTTGTGGGCGACATCGAGACCTAACCGTTGATTCAATTGTTGTCTTTGTCGGGCAATCCTTTCCTTTAGATCTAATGAAGAATCCATTTTATTGTCACTCAATTCATCAAATTCTTTGCCCTCAGAGGCCAACAGATTGTGTCCGCATTTGATGACAGTATTGATGTCATATCTATTGAAACTCATTCTTCCGGATGTATTCAACACAATATCGTTATCATTGTTGTCGTCACTTGACTCCGACTTAACCCCCGATGGCATCCAAAGCGGGACATTGGAGACAATGGCCTCCACGGCCTGACTGGCGGCTATCCGGGTCTCCCAACTGTTACTTCTTAAGTATTGTTTGACTTTGTCTAACAGTATATGCAGTTCTTGTGGATGTAATCGTTGGACTTCTCCCAACTGAAGAGCCGCTGCTTTTCTGGTCAGAGCCGTAGACCCGGTCTCTAACAACAGGAACAACCGGTCGAGTCGTGAACTCATTTCAATTGCAATCCATTAAACGATTGAAACAATTATCTCTTAAATCGTTATCTCATTATTGAAACAACAGTTTTGTAAACAAATCAATGAATTCATAAATAATTTGTAAATAATTTCAATAAAAATACAAAACATTTACAAAATCTGCAAAAATTTGCGATCATTTGAATGAATGACTGAATCATTGAATCAATCGATTGATAGAGAAGTTCACAGTTTTATACGGTTTTACACTTCTCTACACATTTGGACCGTTTTATCCACTGATGGATTGATCTGGATATGATAAATATGCACCCATATACAATTCACTGGAACATTCAGAGATTACACGATTATTTAATTAAACAAATAGTCCAGGATAATTTGTTTTAAACTTCAATTCTTAAGTTACCGATTTTATTTATCTAACTATCATGATATATATAACTATCATGGAGATTTTTATAAATAAGTCAGGAATTGTGTTGTATTTTAACATTATATACAAAATTACCACAATGACAATCCATTCCCTATTTATAATTCCCTAGACAACATAAATGATCAAGATAATTTGTAAATTCTGTTTCTTCCAGATAATGTTTTGACAAATCTATACAATCACACAATAATTGTAATTGTGGTCAATTTGGAGACAACAATAGCATTGAGATATTTCTTATCAATATTTTGAGATCAATTAAATTGCTTTGAATTTCGGGTAAAAGTAATGCCTTTTGTTGTCAAACATCGCAAACATCTCTATATATAAAGCGTTTGTCTCTTATTAGACGTGTTTTTACAGAAAAAGCGATAAAAAGTGAAACAAAACAATCATTTCTTAAATATTTTAAACTTTTTATAAAATCAATTAAAAACCAAAAAATAAGTGAAAATAATGTCATTTGAGTTCAAATTCATTCATATTTTGTATTTATTTAGTTTTGTATTATTAGTCAATTGCAATGAAGAGACCAAAACACCCCCTAAGGGGCCAAAAGTTACTGATATTGTATGAGATTTTCAAAATTATTCTTCATTTTTTGATTTTCAATGATAATATGATTTTACCCCTGAATTTGAAGTATAATTAAATTGAATTTGAATTTCAGGTGTATTTTGATATAAAGAGTGGTAACGAAGACATCGGACGGATAGAGATCGGACTCTTCGGCAAAACGGTTCCCAAAACTGTCAAAAATTTTGTTGAATTGTGTGTTAAACACAAAAATGAGGTTTGGATTCAACCCTTGCTTTCAATTGGGGTTTAATTCAGTTGTTTATGACTATAGGAGGGAACGGAAGGAAAGTTAGTCGGATATAAAGGCAGTTCATTCCATAGGATTATCAATGACTTTATGCTTCAGGGTTTGTATCCATTACTTAATTACCCCTTAATTGCAATCAATTGGTCCAAAAGGGGGTGACTTTACTAACGGTGACGGAACGGGTGGTCATAGTATTTACGGCAATAAGTTTGCGGACGAGAACTTCAAACTGAAACACTACGGCTCCGGATGGCTATCGATGGCAAACGCAGGCAAAGACACCAATGGCTCACAATTTTTCATCACTTGTAAGAAGACCTCATGGCTTGACGGACGGCATGTCGTCTTCGGCAAAGTTATCAAAGGAATGGTATGTCCTTTGAGTGCAAAATATTGTTTGAAACCACACTTAAACTGTTGTCTGTTTAGAGTGTCGTCCGAAGAATAGAGTCAATGAAAACCGATTCCAGAGATAAACCAGTGATTGATGTCATTATCGCTGATTGCGATACACTTCCAGTCGACACACCATTCCCTGTGACCAAAGAAGACGCTCTTTTGTAACCGATATTTGATTTTAAATAAATTTGAATTTAATTTCAATTCAATTGTTATTTAATTCATAAATAAATGATTAAAATAAGTAAAGGAATGAAAGGAAAGGTGTTTTCAGTCATATATTGTGGACTTTATTCAGATTTGGTTCAATCCATTCATTTTAACGGTGTTTGGGCGCTATGTTTGAGCTTATGTGCCATACCTTAACAATATAAATGTACATGATCATATTTTGTTTCATTTCACACAAAATGGCATGTGTTTACCAAGGCAAAGTAATGCATCAATGGATCAATGTGATGTATCAAGGTGGTTTACAAATCCTCAAATTTAGATAAAGTATTGAAACGTTATTTACTGTCAAAGAAATGAAGACATCATTTGTGGAGTGACTCTAATCCACAACATTTTACTTCCCTTTCCTCTCAAAGCGTTGTTTTTATAAATTGATATTTTGTTTGAATTTGTGTTTAATTTTGGTTTAATTTAATCAAAATTAAGTGAAAGTCTGACAGAAATGGGAAAAACAAAGTATGAGATGATTTTAGGTCTAAATAAAGGACACAAAGTGACCAAAAATGTATTGAAAGCCAAACCAAGGACTTTCAAAGGAGTGAGTCTTTTGACACGTTTTGTCTTTAATTGTAATTAATTTATGTCTCAATTGATAGCGGATTACAAAACATAACAAATTTGTGAGAGATATAGTGCGAGAGGTCTGTGGGTTCGCCCCCTATGAGCGCAGGTGTATGGAGTTGTTGAGGATCTCCAAAGACAAGAGGGCTTTGAAGTTCTTGAAGAGAAGACTCGGAACTCATTTGAGAGCAAAGCGTAAAAGGGATGAGTTGTCCAACGTTTTGGTCCAACAGAGGAAAGCCGCCGCAGCCGCCGCTCACAAGTAGTCCAATGCCCACTCCTTTGTGACCCCCTTTTGACTAATTATTATTTCAATCAATAAATCACTTAATAATTGAAAATTGATTTTATTTTTCGTTTATTTCATGACTTTATACACAGTTTTGAATCACAGATCAGATCAGTAAACGATTGAATGGTTTAGTATTTGATAACAATTTGATTACAATTTAATAATAGCTTTGATTGACTCCAAGAATACCAGGAATAAACAGTTTTTAGTTGAATGTGAAGTACATTTGAATTTGAATTTGAATTTAATATAATTTATATATTTTTAACATTTAATTCAATATTTGATTAATTGCTTTAAATTTAATCAAAAAAAGGCAAAAAGTTTTGTATAGTTTTTGAATTGCTTTTTAGTGAACAAAGTTTAGTTCATTGATGACTTTGCAGTTAAACAACCTTGATCAATGATTATTGAAATGACCAGTTTACTTCTATCTCACTAAAGGGACAAAAATGGGTTTTCATTATTCAATAAAATTAACAAAATTTATAAATCATTATAAGTTTTAACATAAAGTCATCAATGAATCACTAATTCATGTATTTTTTGTTCAAAATTTGACAAAAGATTTAATAATTTGAATATAAAATCAAAATTAATATTAAATTTAAAAAAAATACAAAAAATATTTAATTTTAATAAAAAACAATTTGAATCACAACTCATTTGAAATGATTAGGAATGGTATCAATAAACAACATAATATCTTATCCCATTTTTTACTGTGCTTGGACCTTTTCTAAAAATAACAGCACCATAACCAACACTACGACAACCTACCTTGCCAATCTACCCTTACCTTGGCAATTTGCCTCACATTGTCGTAATGAATATTCTTTGGACTTATGTTTATAAGAATTGAATTCAAAACAAAAACATTCATTGAATTTCATTACAACTAATTTATAGCCACTCAATGACATCACTCATTCAATTCATAGCTATGACAGTGAAGTGTTTAAAGATTAGGTCAAAAAGTAAAAAGTAATCTTGGCAAAATAATTCGATTTCAGCATATTTAACATATAATAAATAATTCGTGTGTTAATAACATTGCTCATTTTGAAATTAACATTTGAATTTGCATTTCAAAAGTGAATTGAATTTTAAAACAATTGCTATTTTTTTAACAAAAATTTAACAAAACGAGTGAATCGTTGAATCGTTTGATTGAATTCATGATATGATTGTCAATGAAATCAAAATAATACTAAAATTCATAATTCACTCGATTTTCGCTCAAATATTGAGTCAATTGTCAATTGTTTGGATATTTATATTCAAATATAATAGTTTTAAATTAGTATTGAATATTCATTAATTTGATAACAAGGTTATACTGTAGTGATTGTATTTCATCAAGATAATTAAAAATAAGAGATATTTGAGTTAATCTTTAAAATATTTCTCAAATAATTTAAGAAAATAAATGCAATAAAAGTAATACAAACTTATAATACGTTTCTCTTATAGTTATTTTAATTTCTTATATAAGAATCGGGTGTACGATATCAGGGATATTATATGACTGCCTTAATAATGAATAGATAATAAACTACCCCTGTTTAGTTTATAAAGTTATATCGGTAATGAGCTTATTCATACTTTCATAGCATATATTTTATAACTTAAATATTCTTTACGGAATAAATTAACCCTTTATTTATATCATATAACCATATTTAAGGGGCATTTATTCACATTCAGGACGAGATCTGTCCTAAAATATATTTATGATATAAATTGAGTCATAATTTAAATAACTTATAGTTTTTGCGTAAAGATTAAATAAATTTAAATATTTTATACGAAAAGTAAAAAATAAATTTCAGTTTAATTTTGAGCGAAATATTTGACTTAAATATTCAAAGAAATGTTGAATTCATTTGATGATCATATTTACCCCTTTTTGAATACCCATTGAAATCAGGGTATATTTTATCATAACTTAATCACAAAGTAATTTAGAGCTCAAAAGCAATGATTTGAATGAAAGTTGAAAATCAATTGATTATATCATAAAAAGTCTGAAATTATTTAAAAGTTTATATAATTTAACAAAATATTTGTTTAAAATATGTAAAACGACTCAACATTTCAAACCATTTTCTTCTTCTTCTTGCGGTCGATATCGGAAAGGATTAACTGATTGTTTGCTTGAACTCTGAATTCTTTGAACATAATCTGAAATTATATAAAAATTTTGTTTTGATTTAATGAACAACTATTCCGTTCATCCATTCCTACCCTTTCATCAATGTCTGGCACTCGAGACAAGAAGTCAAGTAATTCGTTGTTATTGATAGCATCGGGTGAACGAAGTTTTTTAGTAAACTTATTGATACCCCAAACCATTATTAAATATCTCAAAGGAATGTAATATAAGATAATTGTTATGATTGACAGCACTATTATTGCGAGCCATGAAAGGAAAGGCACACTAAAGTTGAAGGAACTGTTGGTTTAAAATGCAATTAATATTGAATTGAATTATGGATTTGTAAAAATGTTAATACTTTTTCACTCTCTCTCCGGTGGAAGCGATTTCCCCAATGATATTCTGGATCATTGTTGTTATCTCCTGAACTGTTTGAAGCTTTTCTCTCAAAGACTTCTTATCTTCCTATAAGTGCTTCAAATTAGTACAGGTATTGAAACAAATCAACAATACATACACTTTTGCTTTCATCCTCGTCCTCATCAAAAGACATGTCTTCTGAGTCTTCAACCTATCAAAACCCCATTTAATATCGAGAACAATATACTGTACTTGGTCAGTTACAAAGAATAAACAATTTTTAATTTACCTCTTCTTCTTTAGAACTCGGGTTAAAATAATTTTCAACTTTAATAAAAGTATAACTTCTAATAAAGAGCACAAGTATGAGCACCGGAGCCATATATAACTCGAACAGATAGGTAACGATCAAGAATATAGTCAACGATATAATACTCCGAGGAATGGATTCCCATTGAAAACAACTGTTTATAAACTTAAAGATCTCATAGATTTCCATAACAAGAGACTTAAGTCGCGATACGTTTCGTATGAAAACAATTCTTTTGAACCTTTGCTCCGGTTTTATGAATTTGGTTTCTCTCGGATTAAATGTCCTTAAACTCGCTTTTATCTGATTTTTCACAACATTTAAAAATGTTTTTATTACTTAACAAAACATAAAAATAATTCAAATTTGATTACTTTGTTATAAAACACATTCATTTCCAGTAATATCTGTCCCTTAGCTCTGGTCAACAGTTTTTTATCCTTCAATGCGAACCACTTTTTCTCACCATTTCTTATCTGTTTATAAATTTGTTAGAAATTACTTCAATTATAAGTATTATTGAGACCTTAAGCAAAGGAATGGCAACTTTTCCGAGGAATTCAACTTTTTTATCCCTATCCTCGTCGTAAACAGTGATTTCCAGAACCGAATGAATGTCTTTCACTTGACTTTGAATTTTGAAAAATAGTTTAATATTTAATAACAAAAACAAAACAAACAAACAATGAATAGATTTTATTCCACTCCGGACTCAATGTCTTGTATTCAGTGTTGGTCTGCAAACGATTGTTTACTAACTCCAGGACACAAAAAGGATCGGATTTACCGCCGATGTCTGCGGCGGCCAATGCTTCGGCTCTGAATACTAACAGATATTATATTAAATTAAATATAGTTTCAATGAATTGAGTAAAACCTTTGACAACAAGAACTCCGATGTCATTGAGGTCTTTGAAAGTATTCAATAGATTCTAAAGAAATGTTTAATTGATTTCAAATAAAATAAAATTCATTTAATTTACATATTTTTTTGTCATTGACTTCTGCTGTTCAGAGCTGTCGTCGTATGTGTTTAAATCAGATATAGTTTCGGACCCAAGGGTTCCGCTAATGGAGAGTAAAAGGAGCACTTGTCCGCCCCCTTCTATAGTTGTCCATATTTTATGTGTCTGTTCTTTAGCCAAATCATTTAAGTTTAAAGAACACCTTCCTATTTCATCCCGGCCAAATAAACATATTTCCAAAACCTTTGATTGATCCGGATATGTGTGTAAATCAAATTGTTCAGACCAAACAGGGTTAGCAGTTCGGGGAACGACCTTTCATTTCGATATAATATTAATTAAAAGCAAATAATGACATGATATAGCCTACCTTGCTCCTATACTTATCGGAACCCAATTTAAACCTGACGTGAATGTCTGTAGAATTGGTTTCATCCCTTTCCGAGAGATTCTTGCCCTCAACTAAAATAATATTGACATTACTGTCCCAGAGCTGAGTCTTTAGCCTCTTTGATGAACTTTCACCGCTAACTGTGTTAACAGTTTTGTTGCCGCGACTGAAGAGCTGTAATAATTGTAATGAAATTGAAATATAGTTTAATTGTTGTTTAAAAACCCTTAAAACTGAATACCATTTCCTTTTCTTCTTGAGTTTTTGCCACAAGAGTTATATTTAGATATATTTGACCCCAAGATTGTGCACAATCTGTCTCTTCTCCCGATTCCGTTAAATTCAATTTCAAATCCGTTGGTCTAAACACAAAAATGAGTGAATATTTTGATTATAAGTATTTAAAACTTGAAAATACACTGAAATATCAAGTTTTGTCAAATCAATAGAAGCCGTCCCGAGATAGTCGTCTACAAAACCAAAGTCGTGATCATATGCTCTGATATGAATGGGTTGGAAGACATCTTCAATAGGAATGACAAAATGTTCGTCCCATTTAGGGTCTAAGCATTTGTAGACTATTCTGCTTTTGTACACAATTTTATTGCCGACTTTGAACTTAAGGTATGGATCACTCGTTCCTATCAATGATTTAGTGTCAAATGATTTAACAAATTTACTTTCAATATAACAAAGTAAGCACTGGTATACACACCACACGTATCCTTTGCCAATAGATTTTTAGCTTCAATCAGATGTACCTCTAAGTGATAGAAAGGATATTGTCTTAAGGCCGACACTCTTTGACGGCTTATCGCCATTTCCTGTCAGAAGATATACAAAAGTATGGATTGAAAAATGTATTGCAAATGAATTACTCACTAAATATTGATTGTCATAAATAAATCGTTTCAATTTTTTTGACATAATTTAATAATTAATATAAAAATTATAATTAAATAATATTTTTAACAAAATATTGATTAAAAACCGTTTTATATAATGAATACTATTATTGAAATAAAATTCTTAAATTTAAATGATTTGCAAAGAATTACTATAAAAACACAATTCAATGAAATTTAAGTTAATTTTGTAATTAATTTATAACTCATTTCTAATTTCATTAATTTATTTCAAATTTCATTCAAATTTGTAAAAACAGTATATTTCCTGACATAACGTCAAAAAAGGGAAATCAAATGTAAAGTACACTAATTCTGTGTTCACTTATTATTGATAACATTTAATACAAATTTTCATTACTTATTGTTTAAATAAATTTTATCTATGTTTCTAAGGAATGGTTGAAATGATATCTAATTCACAAATTTTGCGATTATTTGCAATCAAACTTTGAAAGTCTTTTAATTATGGGTTATCAGGCTCAGTAATCTTCATTACAACACTGTATAGTCACTATGTTTTAGTCGATGAGCTGGGTTATTCCTTATCTGCTCTACCCATCTCTCTCTCTCTCTCTCTCTCTCTCTCTCTCT
>JAQGAT010000871.1:0-21398 GCA_034687845.1 Pantelozetes paolii
CTCTCTCTCTCTCTCTCTTTCTCTCTCTCTCTCTCTCTTTCTCTCTCTCTCTCTCTCTCTCCCTCTCTCTCTCTCCCAATTTTTAGTATAACATAGTTATATTGAGATCAGATATCAAAAGCAAATTCAAAACATATAATAATTGAATTGAATTTGAATTTTATTCATTAGTTTTCATTTTCTATGTTTATATTCAATCGTTTATTTGCTTTCACTTTGTATTTGTGTTTAACTGACTCTAGAGCTAAAAATAATTGCAAGAATAGAGAAAATTGAAATACATTTCAATGAAATGATGAATAAATTTGAGGTATTGTCACATAAATGTCAAAATAGTTTTCAGAATATAATACAAACAAAACTCTAAGAAATGATAAAATATTTTCAACAATTTTTTTCTATTAATTTTCTATCGCTTTAACAAAACGTTGAATAAAACACGCAATAAATTTTGGGCAAACTTTTACAGACTTTTACTGACCTTCATTTCTTGCGCCCAAACCTCAGTCACAGTACCTATGATTGGATCCTTTTGTTAAGAATCGTGTGCTTAGAGAGAGAGAGAGAGTCTTGTATTCCTACAAACGACTCAACCATTTAAACTACAAAAGAGAGAATAAACTGATATAACGTTAGATAAGAAAATATTTTTTTATTTTTAAAACAAAATATTGACTAAAATTTGTGTCTCTGTTTCACTCCCACTAAGGCTTAGCTCACCCTAACTCTGGGTCAGACTATTAATAAAGTGATGAATTTAAATTGAATACCATTTTCTCATTGAATTGAATGATGAGATAACTGAAAACGTTTTGTATATTATTAAGAATACAATCTCTTATTCTTGTGTTGATATTTGAGTTCATTGATCTCAATGTAAGAAATAAATTGAAAACATTTTCATGTGATTCTGTGTCGGAATAAATAAAACACTAATTATAACATCATTTGATTGTTTAATAAATTAATTAATATTCAACACAAATAAAATTAAATCCAATATTTGTATTGATTTTTTGATTTATTATAGATTTAATTGATTTTTATTTTTTAATAAATAATTTTTATTTAATTTTTTATTTTACAAAACATTTCACAATTTGTTTTCAAATAACAGATGTTTTATTGATTTTTGTTTTCTCACAAATTCTCTATTATTTTAGTTTACAATTGATTTTTGAGTCAATTTTAATCTAAAAAATAATTCTTTGAATCCTTATCCCTATAATTGTATACATGGGTTGAATTAGCTATGCTATAGCCAGGGGTATAGTCAGAGCATTACAGTAATGTTTAGCTATTTGTGTATTTGCTGTACAAATAATTTACATTTTTTATTGCCTTTCTTAAGACCAGAAAATCTCTTCCCAACGAAGACTATGTTATGTAAGGGAATCCAAACAACATTTTTTACTTCAGATCACTTGAATGGCGTAACGGGCGCTCAAACGGGCCCGGGATCTCCTAACTTTCCCACGATCTGACTCACGCTTCTCTCTCTCCGACCCATCTCTAACTGATGTATGCACTAAAAGCAAAGTATGGATCAAATGACGCAATCCTTAAATTTTGACATTTCTTGGCAACGGATTAATGGCTAAGAGATTAGAGTCTAATCTAATGATTGATTAAACGTTGCATTTATTTCTGGTATTATTTCTCAATTATATTAGCAATCGATTAATGATTTTAAATATTAATTGCTGTGAAAATTGTTGTGAAAATTGTTTACAAAACACTATTTTGTGATAAAAAGCAAACATTTTTTTCAAATATAAACATTTGACGAAAAAATAAGTTTTCAATTGATAATAGCTTTTGTGTTGAGAAATGACAAAACAATAATTGAAAAGTATTTGTCAGACATTCCAGGTGTGGAACAAATGTAAGATAATAGAGCACAAGAATAATTACCGCAAGAGTATAAGGAGAGAGTGTTTCAGAGGGTATGGCTGCCTGTGCTGTGATCGCATTTAGCAGATGTCCTCAAAGTGGGTCATATTTCTAATATTATGCTTTAGAAATAAATGCCGGAACAGTTTGGAACTCATATTATATAAGAACTAAAGAGAAAATAATAGATATTTTATTTGACATTCATATGAGTTTCATAGCCTATGGTCTGCTCTGAAGAACATCTGAAGAGAGTTGTGATTCAAACAGAGATGAGGCCAACAACACGACTATCGGTTAGACATGGATTGGTATACATTGGCATAGATTGGCATTGATGTCAATTGCATGAAAATACAGCTTATGATCGATTGGTATCTATCTATTGAGTGCTCGAGTCTTTCCAAAGGTTCAGACACTTTTCAGAGTAGAGCTTAAGTCACACAGAATTTGTTGTCAATTGTTGTGAATGTCATTCCTATAAGTGATTAGTCTTTGACTCTCTCTTCAGTCAATTCCCAACAATTATTTGCAAATATTATATTAAAAGCAAATTTAACCGAAAATAAACATATGTTTGCTATAAATGTCTCAAACAGTCACTCAAACATCCACTCAAATCTCAAACCAAAACTCTTTGTTGACATTCATTACGGGGTTATTATTGTTGTTCACAATTATCTGGAATCGATTAATAACCTGAAGTCTTGTTTAACCATCAAAACTGCTTTTAATATTAATTTTGTAGTCATAGACAACAGACGTCTCATAATATTAGACATTAAATAGTGAGACGATTGTGATATCAAAGTCAATAACACTAAGCGCTAATCAAATATTTATTAATATATTATATAATACACTAAAAAAATAATTCAGAGAAAAATAAGGGGTATTTTCAGTAACTCTTTGATTATTATTAATATAAATTAGTTTTTTAGACATAAAAACTAGTGTTTGAGGCGAAAACTCAGCACAAAATCCTCTGATCATTAGATTTGATTGAAACAATTGTTTTACTATTGAGTGCATTGAAAATCAATAAAAAAACTTTTTCTCTCAAACAATCATTGAATAATATAATGAATATTGTATTGAATTTTATAATTGTTATCAAAAACGGAAGTGAAATGAAAGTGAAAATTATTATTATTATTATAAAATGTAATATTTTTTTGTGGGTTAAAAGGTTTGTTAGGTTTTGAGTGAAATGAGGCCATCCGTCTAGACTTGACGTCAATTTAGGACTGAATTAACTCTTCGCCAAAAAAATTGTTAAACAATTTCGCATTCATTTCCATTGCATTGATATATGAATTGATAGTTCATTCACCCCTTTGTACCTTAACTTTGACACAAATTGCAATACGTCTGCAATTATTTAGTTTAGCAGACATTACAGCACAGATAGTGAGAGACCTTTTCCACTGAATCCAGTGTTCAAGTAGTGAAAGGCAACTAAAACCTGAAATATGCGGAAAACCTAATACTTCTCCTGTGCTTAGACTGAGTGCCACTGACTTCAGACAAATCAATACGTCTTCACGTCTCACATGTTTTACCATTTTGTCGACACTTTACTCAATATTATATAACATTTCCACTGTTTCTGCTATAATAGTGAGTAAATCTACGCTCAATAGTAATTCAATACTTATTATAAGTCAGTCTTTAGTTAGTCTACAATCACAGCAAATATTAATTAAATAGTTATCAAAATCATTTTATTTTCATATATTTTGTGAATTAAATCAAACATTTAAACAATTTTTCTCTCAATGTCTGTAAGTATTGATTAATATTAGTATTGATGTTATGTTTTGTAAAAAAAAAACATTTATTATATTTTTATTTTCATTTTTTCAGATAATATCTGCATTTTTTTTATTCCGGATAAGTTCAGTGAACACTCTGTCCTACGCCTGAGTCTATGCCAGTGCTGTCTATCCTATGATAGACAAAGAGTTGAACTCTTATTTTGTTATTATTATTATTGCAGACAACTATTACTGCGATTACGTCAGAGTTGTTGGTCTTCTTTGCAGACAATGTGTGGTATGTCTGCCATCTCTCCGAAAAGGGTTCACAACAGGAGAGAACCCGAAGAGTGGTTATCCAATCGCGTTATGTAAGTCTATGTCTGATCTAAGTCTCGCCACCAGTGGTTGAGAGCGCAGTCTAGCAGTCGATGCATAACATAGTGTGTGTGCTCTCAGACTCTCAACAGTCGCTCAAAGAGTAGTTCAGGTTTTGGTGTTAATACAAGTGCAGACACTTTTCAAATGTTTTTTGCCTCCAATTCATTGCATTTCATCTCAATGTCCGACTAGTTGTCCGACCGATGGTCTGACCAATTGATTGACCACTTTTTCGGCTCAGTATTGGCCACAAAGCCATGAGTTTTATGTTTTGCTGTTTAAGCATACCTTCAAATAAGTCGCTGTTGAGACGCACCGACTCATAGCGAGCTCATTGTATTCCGGATTTACAATACATTACATTAATATCAAGTTTAACTGAAAACTGAGTGTAATATACAGTATATGATATAATGTTTATTAAATTTTCACAAACATTTTGTGTTAATATTTGCGTCTCTAATCTGGGTATGACAATTGAACTTGCTCAATTTAAATTATACATTCAGTTACCATGCTAAATCTTTAGCGTTCACCTTAAGTTAATGTTTAACACTAATATTTATTTATGTTTTTGATCTTGCTCTTTTTCTGAGCCCTGTGCTCGGTGTCTGTGGTCGGTGGTGTGGGCGCTGTGGGGGCGCAGGTAGGGGCCAACTGCCTAAACCCGTAGATCCGAACTTGTGTTCAATACACTAATCGCAGGTTTGTTTCTATGGGTATAAGCAGTGAATGGAGTTATGACTTAAATATCACTTTCTTTGGTCTTATATTCTGCTCTTCTTCGGCCAAAACTCATCTCTTCTTCAATACTGTCACTCAATTACCCCAAACATTGAGCACTGAATGCATGAATCGGTTGTTTCAGTGCTTTTGATATTTGTTTTGGTTTTTAACATTAATTTACAATTAAATGCTGATAAGTGGCAAAAATGGTGGACGAGTTGAGGTAGTAGGTTGTATAGTTGTCAGAACTACACCAAGGTGAACTGTACAACTTGCTAGCTTTGCCTGTCCTCCCCGTCCCGCACAACCATTTATTCAATTAGATCTAAGGATTAGAAGATTCCAAAGCTTTTAATCTATCCCTGAGACTCAAACTTGTTGGTTCATGCGTTGGATATCATCAACAAGTTTTGATCTCAGGTGAAAGTTTAAAAGTGACCTTGATTGGAGTGTGTGGCTGCCTTTAGTCTATTTTTCACTTACTATGGTAATAATACAATTTTTTAAGTGCTGGGCATCTCTTATGTGACTGCCCTTCCAGTGCTATTTGTCCAGTGCTTACCTCATGTCAATGCTATTGTGTAATAAATGTTTGTTGAGTCCGTTCCCCAATCGACTACTTCTTCACTATTGGACTTTCACAACGAAATGTCACCCTTTTATATGTTAATACATCAGTCCTTCCAGGCCTACAGTTGAGCCCATTCTGGTCTAAACGACGACATTTTGATTGAACTTGAACTCAATTTTTGTTTATCTTGTGATCACTTTTTTAGTGATTCCCTAAAACTGAACTCATTTTTACCTTAAAATAGATTAAAGTCTTTATTTGATTCACAATTTCTCTCATTTTATAAATGTTTTTAGAATTTTGTGTATTTATTAAAATTGAATTTTTGATAATTTGAATGAATGTCCAAGGATACATGCATGGATATATTATACATGAGAAAAATGTATATGGATATATACGTGGATATATTATATTTGGATGGATATATTCAAAATCTATACGAATATGAAACACTTATCCCTGGAGCTTATTGTATTGGCGGCTCCCAGCGCCTGAAAATCTTGTCATAGAGTCTAGAACATAGACTCATAGTTCCTGTGCTCTCGCTCTCCACTTACATAAAACGGGTGTAGAATTAGATCTAACTTAAAAGGGGGTTGAAATCACTGAGCGGGGATGTGATAGAGAGTGAATGTACATTGAATATACAAAAACCCACTTTCCGTGCGAACCCTTTTGGAGTGATTTTTATACATAGACTTTACCGACGAAATGAAATTTAGGTCAAAATGAATTCAAACTCAATTCAAAAGGGATTCAAATTTTACATAAGAGTTGTAACAAAAGGGGTCAGCAATGGATTAGAGCAATAGGAATGGCATATAAAGGGAAAGCAAGGGGTGATCGACACCACCGCTCACTCACTCACATAAGTTGTTCCACTTTTTATAATTTTGATTTTCAGTCGAGTGTATGACTGAATCAAACACACAATCATTTTAGTCGACTCTAAGACTGTTTGTCCAAATATTTTGTCCAATTTTTTATCACTTTATTTAAAAATTGTTTTTCAATTTGTTTTGCATTTTTTTGTTTTGTTTTCTTTCTGTCTCTAAGTTTTCGCATCAAAAAAAACTATTTTCAATATAAACTGAAATTATAGTTAATAGTGGACTATAAGGGGCTATGTTTTACTCAAATGCATCGCTCAGTTGCCTCGCCTTTGAGTTAATAAGTCATTCAATCATCAAAACGTGAGTAAAAGATCTCTTTTAATGCAAATTCAAACTTACATTGTATATATTTAATGTCAAAACTGATTGCTTGAATATTTTGATATTTTTTGGACGAAAGTCAATCAATTATTTTATTTCTTTAATGTTTATTCAAAAACTGATAATAAATTGAATTAAATATTTAATTATTAATTAATTTAATTGACTTTTTATAACAATTGTCGTTTGAGATCCTGTTTTAAGTGACATTTACTTCTCATTTGGTGGGCATCTCGTCGAGTGACTGCCCTTCCAGTGCTATTTGTCCAGTGCTTATATTATATCAATGCTATGGTGTAATAAATTTTTGTTGAGTCAGTTCCCCAATCGACTACTACTTCACTATTGGACTTTTGGAGTGAAATGTCTCACTTTCTATGTTAATTCGTCAGTCCTTCCAGGCCTTAGAGATCTGCACAGTTTGATTTCAACGAAGATATTTTGGCTGAAATGCACTTTTATGCTCACATTTGAGACTAGTTTTACTCAAAAAACTGATTTATATTTGATTTTTTGTCTGAAATGTAGTTTTGGTTATTTTAGTCTCACTTTTTACTGATTCACTAAAACTGAACTCATTTTTACCTCAATATTGATTGAAGTCTTCATTTGATTCACAATTTCTGTCACTTTATAAATGTTTTCAGATTTTTGTGTTTTATTTCAAATTTAGATTTTGTGAAATATTATCGTTTATACAAAAGGTTTATATCTTTATTGTGATACCAATCCTCAACAATAGTTAACATAAATTGGGTTTCAATAAGACTTTTGATTGATTACAGCAATGAGTGACGAATAGACGCCATCGAAGTCTATCTCAACTCTTGTTATGAAAAACAGTTTATAATTTGGGAATGTTTTGTAGATTTTGTTATTTAGAGTCAGAGTAAGAGCCGGTGTTTGGGAACCGAAGGCAACGAACTTTCCTCTACTTTAGCTATACTTTAATTCAGATGTAATTCAATTTGATATGAAAACGAATGAAGTGTGCGATCAGTTGTGGTGCAGGAAAGTTGTTATTATCGGTGCCGTTCAGTTGTGCCTTACATTGACATAAGGGGTATGGTATGACAAAAAAGTTTTTTTCAAAGGGGGGAGAGAACACTCGTGTGTCACCGAATTTTATTTGATATAAATGGCAAAAGTGGGTCAATTTAACTGTCGGTGCTTTCAGTAGACATAGGCTTATAAACCGTATATCAAGTATAAAATGAATGGTTTTTTATTTGTGCGATATATCAAAGCCCAGAGTGAACTGAGTTTAGATTAGGTTTTGTGATTATATAAAAACTTTTCTGATGTAAAGAAAGAGCGGAGAAGTAGTGAACAGAGTGGCAGTGAAAGTGCCTTTTCTTATGCCTGCGCTCGAGAGGAAGCGCTTCACAAATAAAAAATTAAGCGAAAAAAGCCCTTCGACTCAAACACTGAGCGAACGGGCCATTGCCTAAAATATGTGCGGATATTCAGTGCACATTAGACCACCTGCACCTATAGTACTACCAGTGCTCGACGACGTTCCTCTTCCTTCTTCACTACTGGCATATATACACAACTAAATAAAGAGTATTATAAAAGCAGTAAAACATTTGACATAAGGTTTAAACTCCTCTTTTCTAACGTTTTTATATTATATAAAATATATGATAGAGAAAAGAGTACACACTATAAGAGCACGGGTTGTGTTGGAGGGGTCTGTGGGGTTAGAGCACAGTTAGCAAGAAATTCTGGGTAAAAGGGAAGCAATGAATTATTGGGCGCTTAGACTTCAAACATTCAAAATCAATGTACGAATGCTTTGTGTGTTTTGAAAGTAAGATTAGGTTTTGAATCAAAAGGGAATGGATTTCTGTTTGGCTCGCGATTGCACCGAATGAACACTATTTCACCATTTGATCCCCTTTTTTATGAAAACTCATATAAACTCTCCCTTTCTTTCAATTTATAATAAAATTTATATTCAATTCAATTCTTCCGCTTATTTTCAAACATATACAGAGTGTTTGCGAATCTCTTCTCAATTGTATTCTTCTCTCAATCCAAAGGTCTTTCATCTGTTTTCTTCCGACACTAGTATTGAATCCGATCTCAGCTTTCGATCCCTTTTTTTAAACATTCAATTATTTTGTCTAAAAATATGCGAAAATTTTTGTTCAAATGATATTATATTTAAACAAAAATCAATAAAATTTCAAAAATTATTTATAAATTATATTTCAGGGGATATTCAATATAGAAATCAACATAACCTGAGCACAACTTTAATACCTAAGCGTTTAAACTGTCGTTAATTATTATAAAGCCATTAAAAAGGGGCTCAATATATAAAAAGGGTCTCATTTTTCAAACGAAACTTTTTATCGTTACTACAATTAATCGCATTTTTATGGCACTTATGATCAGTTGATAATAAAATATTGAAAGCCATAGGATTTGAACCAATATTTTGTAAATGAAAGGCAAATACTGTATATAAATGAGAGGAATGGGTCGAACCTAATGGCATAGCCATTGGCTGCTGGCATACAATGCCATCCCTCACATGTCGCATATGTTTAGTATCTGTGCTCTCCCGGGCTCTCAATCAATGACTTCAATGGTCTCTATTTTTTGACGATCGATACGCGACGAGTCATTCCCACTAATACTACAAATCTTTGCAAAGAAATGACTCAAAACCTGAATTTGTAGCCAAAATGGACAGACAGTCAGACAAAACAGATCACCAAATCTGATGCCATCCGTGGATTCACTTTCTTCAATGAATTGAACAAAAAAATGTAGTTTAATGTCCTCTTCCAGTGGTTTCAGTCGTTTTTGAAGCACTGGAACTACATTTTTGGGAATTCGCTTCGTCTGAATAACTGCCAATCCTTTATGCACTCTATGTCTGAAGAGTTTTCTCCCCATTTGGCGGAAAGGGTTGTTTTGGAACCTCTTTAAGTTGTTTCCACTTTTTTACATAACTATCTGAAGGAACGGGTTTTGCGTTCAATCGTTATTTAGAGTTTGAAAATTCAGAATAATTTCAATGTCAATGCCGTTGCCTCTGACTGCCTGTGCTCTGATAATAATGAAGGTTAAGTAATACAAGTTTTCACATCATATCTGAAATACATATTTTATAAATAAGACAATGATATACATATTTCAAGTGTTACCACAATTACCAGAAACATTTCAGTTTCAAAACTTTTCCCTCAATTATAGGTCCAATTGTTTTGTTTATACAAATTAATCACTTCTCAAATATTTGACTCATTTATGAATAATCGTTTGATTATCTCTAATATTAGATACATTAGTTCAGAGATATTGAATGATCTGTTAACTATTGGAATTAAATTCAGGTACAGATTATTTCATGAATGACTAGAATTCAATAAAATGATAGCAAATTTAAGAATTAATATAAAAACTATAGTTTAATGTCCTCAACGAGAGAGCGTCTGTTGAAAAGTGGTATTAAAACTACATTTGAAAAAATCATTATTATTGTTACTATCAGTGCTCTCACGAGTTATGTTTGTCTGTGGATAGTGTTTGCACATTAGGTGGAAAGGGTTGCAAAACCGCTTTTTTTTGGTTCCTTCGGCTTCAGTAAGAGTTTTTACATAACTAACTATAACTAAAACTTTTCGCCTTCTCTTGGCTTTTCATTATATGTCAGACGTTTGTAGGAATTCAATGAAGAGTTCTTTTAAGGTCAATGCCAGCGCACTGTAGGGTTATGTCTCCCTCAGCCCAAACCACTTTATGTTTGGGATAACATGAAAATGAATTTGATTTAAAAGAGTAGACAGAGTTATAGTCAACGGCTTTCTTAAAGCTATTAAAACCATTAATAATATATTTTAAGTATTAATAAAAGTATTTAAAAAATCTCTAAATTATTACTCATTTTTTTAGATTAACTCCAAATTTGGATAAAAATTTCACTCAATTTTAATCATTCTTTGTCTGACATTCATATCAATTAAATGTTTCAACAAATTATAAAAATATTATTGAATTTAATGACAAAAATACTTTATTATAATTACAATAATTGTTTTCAAAACCATATTTACATGAAATACAAATTTAATTGAAATTGAAATGAACTGTAATTTTATGAATGTCTAACATGTTTTGTAATTTCACAGCAATTTGTATCAAAATATTAACTTTTATTCAATTCATAAAAATATATCAAAACTCAACGAAAACTAATTGAAAATATTTAAAATACTATTAATTTTTAACGTTTTATTCACTTTCACTGTATTTGAAAGTAAAATAAATACTGATTTAAATCACTCTTCAATTGAAGATAATTATTGCTATAATCATCAAAACTGACTGAAAATCAATGGAAAGAATTGATTATAAATATTAATATACAAAATGCATATCAATTAAAATGCATTTCAATATTAATACTCTCAGACATGAGTATAACATTTATATTGCAGATCAATATATCGATCAAATAATTTAAATTAATTATGAGATTCAAGAGATTAATGACATTTAAATGGTATTAAAATAAAAACAACTTTTCAAACAATTGAAAATCAAAACCTCATTATTAATGATAGGTTTTGTTGTTAACAATCAGCGACAGGCAAACCATCACTTGATTTGATTGCATATGTATTGCCATTAAATAGAGTAAACGTTTCGTTATTAGTTGAGCCGTTGGTTATTGCAAATATTGGATGTGATTGTTGAGTCTGAGGCCGAGACGGAGCGTATTTATAGTTATTAAAATGTTCAAGAGTTCCGTCTCCTGTTTGACCCGATTTCTCCATTACTGCTATTTGTGTGGTTCGCACCTGAAAACAGTTCAAACGATAATACATTTGTCACTAAAATAGATGCTTTCAAACGGAAAACATTGATTCAATTCTTGGCTTTCCTTCACTTAAACAGTGAATTATTATTGAAAAATATTGTATAAAAAGTAGACTCACATGAAATGGAAAGTTACGATTAGCAGCTGAGGGTCGGGTCAATATCTGTGCCATAAGAGTGGGACAAATGTTTTGTTAAAAGTTTTCAAATATTGAAATATAAAAAACATTTTTATTTGTGAAATCTAATGAGTGTTTAGTTTTACTCAACATTTTTTTAGTTTAACTCACTTTCGGAGAATTTATTTTCTAAAATCAGGGGCTTTAGAGTGCAATTCAATTATGATTTCTCACACCCTTTCCCCTGATTTTAAAATTACTATTTAATAAGTGAGTGTAAATATGACTTGACTTAAGGCTAACTACAGTATATATGATATTTATTAGCTTTTTTAGTAATGGTTATAGACTTACAAAGAAAATAAAATGAGCTTCAATTGCAATGAGGAGTTCGACAGCGTTTATGATCTTCTCTCTCATCCATTTTGGGACAACAAATGTTGCGATTAATATGACTACCGGTGCCGATATAAACCTATACAGTAGTCAACAGTAATGCAAATATTAGTGGTTTATACAAAAAAAAAATTGTAATTTTTTGCTAAATATTTTTCGCTCTTTGAGTAATACAATATATAATATAATATAATATGACGTGAAATGAGAGAAAAGAAATAAAATATTATATGAAAACCAAAAAATAAATAAAAAATTATGTTTTAGTGAATAAATAAAATACTTTTCCGTTGAATCTCATGTAAATATGTTTTCTAAGTATTTATGATATGATATAATAATTACTAAATACCTGTGCGTTATACTAAAGTTTTAGAGCTTTTGAATACTTTGTTTTTTTTGAATTATTTTATATATTGAAAATATTTTTATTTTTATTTTCATTGAGTGCTCGGCAACAGAGGACTGAGATTTGAAGCCAACATAAGAGTTGCGTTAAATGAGAAATGAATACAAAGAGAGGGAAAACCAAAGCAAATGAGAAAAAATTGTCAAAAAAGACAAAAAAGAAAAGTAGACTTGAGTTGAGTTGTAGAACCAGTTGGTTATGTATTATACCCGACAGCCCATCGAAGGCCACAATTGAATGCCTTCCCAAACAGGAACCGACAGAAATAAAAACAAAACCAAAATTTTTAACTCAACTCTACTTTCTATAGCCTTTCCATAGCCAGACATCAACTCTATATCTACAGTGCAAACAGCACTCAGACATGAATTCTCAGACAATTTTCATCAAAAGAGCAATACTTCAACTCATGCTTAGAAGAAAAGGGGGCAGAGAATGGGAAACAAGCAAAAATAAAACAATCCTTGGTGATTGAGCCCTTTAGACAGGCACTGGTAGTTACTTACCAGACACTATACATAAGGAATAATCGCGTGAAGAACGAAGATTTCTGTGGATAACGTATTAGCGTGAAGACAATGGCGTAGACAAACCATCCCCAGCCTACCAGACGGAGGGCTATCAGGCCATATCCCAACGGACTTTCATACACGTAGAGCACTTCGCCAGGATCAAAATACTGCCATTTGAATAATGAAGAGTCAAAAGTCATTAGAAATAATTATTCAAAGACTAAAACAATTGAAAACAAAGACATCTTATGATTAATGCAATCACCGTTTGTTCGTGAAAGAAAAGCACTGCATATGTGATCGTGTAAAGTGTCATAAAGACTCCAATTTTCATTGAGGTGCTCATCTTGAGTCTGGCCCTGGTCACTGTAAATCCCTTGGCCAATAGGATCAATAGTAATAGGAATGTTAGGGTCGATATCGCTTCCAAAGCTTTGCCTGAATTTCATTAACAAAAACAATATTAATAACAAATTTTTATTTCAATTAATTTTATGAAAATAAAAAAATACAAAAACATTAATAATTGTGTTATTATTAAAGTTTAACCCAAACCATAACAACATTACGCCTACGACTGTCTAAACACTGAATTTATTAATGAAATTCACAAACATTTCAAATATTTTTTGTCTCAAAATATATTTCTAAATATTTTATATGTATTAAACCTTTTATTCAATAAATAACTCAATTAATGGATTGAATAATCAATTAATCGTTTAATAAATCTATTGTTTGTTTAGTGAAGTACTTACCAAATATTTTAAGCGCATTATAACCCTGACCATTTTGAGCATACAAGCCATAATAGATTGATAACATTGTGATTCCAAGACATTCTTGTTATGCAAACAAATTAGTAAATCGTTAAAAGGGGTTAATTTTAGTGCCATTTAATAATGAGTTCCTCATACCTGATAAGAGAGATATCAAGTACATCTTGTAAGTCACGTGGAATAAGTGACGCGAATATAAGGCATCTGAAGAATAATTAAATTAATTAATTGTCTTATAATTGCTTTTTTGTGTTAAATATCGCTCACAGGCTTCAAAACACGAGGCAATGAATAGTATGTAATATAAAAACATGAATATTATGTTTGTGTGCAATATATCTGTGTTTTCAGCAATAAATCATAAAAATTATTAATAATTTAAAAAAAATTGTTGAATCGATAGCAGACTCACAGAACTCGTCGGCCGAGAAGTGTTTAAGCCATCCGTCGTTCACATTGTTTGTCATAACTATTTTATACCTTAACCTTAATCCCTAAAAAAGTCATTCATTATTCAAAAGTGTTATCATTTTTGTGATAAACTCATACTTGGCTTGTATTGCAATTGTCCAAGGCAATGAACCACCATCGCTCTCGGGCGGAATTGAACCTTCTATAGTGTTGGCACTTATACCAGTAGTTGTTATTGTCATATTCCTCCCTGGTCAAATTGCACCCGGATGCTCTACTGGCGATTGGGTGAGCCTTACCGTATTCAGTGAGTCTTATTATTTGGTTGTTTTGAGTGTCCATAACATTGTGTTTATCAGAACATGTCTTCAAACAATCAATTCATGAAAATTTAATAATTAATGAAAACCTCATAAAAAATACTTTTGAATAGTTTTTGTAAACAGAAGGCCATTGAGTGTCATAGTATAACAACAGATTTTGAGGGGCATAACTCTAAGGGGTATAAATGAATTCAATTAATAAAAATATCAAATTAAGATCCACTTACTTTTGGATAAGAGAGGTAATACACAAACTCTCCGTCTTGTGATAGAAAGCAGAACCTCGTGAGGAACACCCAGTTCTAGTGGTAGAAAGGGGTATAAAGGGGGCACAAGAGATATGAAATTAGTTAACAATTAGTGAGAGAAAGGGTTAAAACATTCCTCAATGTTATCGTTAGTGAAATAAAATTATATATAACATAAGGAATGGCAGTAAAAAAGAGGGAAATATTTTAGTGTGAAATAGTTATACCTCTTCTGTGTTTAACTCGCCTTCAATTACTTTTGACAATACACTGCTTGAGTAAAATTGAATAAATATGACATTGATAACACATATCGTCAATGAATTCATTATTATATCAGTTGATAAAAATCACAAATATTTTTGGTCTCAATATTAATAAAATTATCGAAATATGAAAAGTGAGACAAAAATTATTGCAGTCATGACAACAGAATATTCTGTGAATTCATAACAAAATCTTATTTCAAATTAATATCATTTCCATTGAACTCATAATTCCTATCAGTTTTTTGCATTAATTCTCATTTCAATCGACCGTTTGATGCAATTTTCACATGAATTCAGTGAAAAACAAATATAACTAACATTTGGTTTAATATTTTATAAATTCATTCAATTTATTTTTATTTCAATTATTTATTCAATGAATAGTTTTATCAGGTTTAAGTTGATCAAGGACATTTGTTGAACTAGTGAATACTTATATATTGATTTATCATTGTTTTAATCTTTCTAAAATTGTGAATTAAATATTTGTGAAAAAGGTTTTGATTCATAAAATTATAAAATCAGTTATATTTTTTGGAAAGAGTTTATCGAAAGGTATTTAATGTCACAATAAATACAATGAAATACAGTATTTGTATGATTATTTTACAGGGTACAGGGTAAGTTTATTAATAGATTTAATGTTTTTTATATACAGTAATTAATAACAAGTTATCAATATTTTATGTCATTATCTACAGTGTTTCTACACTAACGATTTGACATTGATTATTTTACATTTAGATGATTCATCAGTTGATATAATTTTATTAAAAGAGTACCAAGTTTCATTTTACTTTATTTCTAATTCAATAAAAACTAAATTTGAATTCAAATAAATTGTTTAAATAAATAAGAAATAAATCATAAATTTATTAATAATAACAGACTTTTTAACTCTTGTCTAATGTAGAGGTTGTGATCATTCATTAGGTAATCTTGGTCATAGCATCACATGTTCAGGACATAAATAATAAACTAAACATTTCTTAACAAACGCTAAAAATATTGAATAATTTCAAACTTATGACAATTTTGTCTGATTTATGGACAAAAACAAAATTATTTTTAAATTTCTTAAAATCTTTTTATTTTTATTTGTTTTCCGAGTATTTGTCCAAAAAATGTGCTGAAATGACTGATTCAACCAATTCTTAAGCTATAGATGAGTTGGATATCATCAAAATTATTAGATTATTTGTATGAATAACAAAAATATGCAATCATTGGCAACAAATTTGATAAAATATGTATTGATATGAGCACTGGGTTTATAGCCTTGGGTTTCGCCAATAGAGACGAAAAAATAGATTAAAAAAATTCCATTTCAATGAAAATATTCAGAAAAATATATATCTATTCAGTAATTCATGTAATGCTTAGACGAGTCGACACTTACTTTACACACAGTTTTCTCTTTACTTTCATTTACACTAAACTTTTATTCCGTTTCAATGTCTTTGGCGATAGAAAGCGGAGCCACACATACAGTGGCCGTATATGTCGGCGACAACAACAATGAACAAACCCCTAAGCGATTCAACTTCGGGGCCGCAAACTTCAAACTCTTAAAGCCGACACAATTGGACGCATTTCTCACTAATATTAAGACAACGATTAAGTATGAAATCAATAGAATCGCTGTCGGAATGCCCGGTATTATCGGGGAATTGGATAAAAAGGTAGAAATACTTTAATATTAACTAAATTTTCATAACTTTTTAAAACCTTTTCTTTTCAGGCATTAGTAAGAGCTGTGCACAAGGTTTGGCCAAACCTGAACAGTGTATGGGTTGGCAACGACACCGAAACTGCTTTAGGTTTGCAATCAATTTCTGAATCATTCACTGAAAACAAAAACTAATTATTTTTATTCATTAATAACTCATAGCATGTATTGATGACACGAAATATGCCGTCAAATGCATAGTAATCTCGGGCACCGGTTCCTGTTGTTATGGCAACAATGGCAGTAAGACTGTTAAGATCGGAGGACACGGACATATACTCGGTTAGTATTAATTGAGATTAAGGTTAAGACTTGACTGCAATATATGGATAAACAGGTGATAGAGGCTCAGGGTATGCAATATCTCATATGGCATTGAGAGAGGCTCTAAGAGATTATGAATATAATCACTCCTCCAATGACACCGATTCACACGAAGACAAGTCTATTCTTCTGAACGCTATCCTAAAGCACCTGAATCTTCAGTCCATCTATGAGTTGGTCGGTTGGAGTGTTGTCTCATCGAAGGCAGAGATCGCAGACTTGGCTCAACTCATAATCAAGCAATCGGTGGCTAAGAATCCAATCGCTAAACGAGTGGTTGATATCGCTATCGAAGATCTCGTCAATGATATCAAGTGTTTAATCAATAGATTAAGAAATGGTAATAAAGTTGAAGACAATAGTCTTCAGATTGGATTCACAGGCAGTCTATTGTCCAGAAGTGAGATCTTCTCTAAACTGGTGTCACAAAAGCTGAAGGAAAGTGTTGTTGACGTGAATATAGTTATACTAAAGGACACAGTTATGGGCGCTCTCAGGATGATTGACACCAACACTAACACCAATGATAATAGATTAGTGAATGGATTGGCAGTCAATCAGATGACAAATGAACAGTTGTCTAAAATAGTTTTGCCAGAATCGACATCCCTTTCCCTAACAGAGACACGAAATGAAAGGTCTCTACACTTGGATTCAATGAGTGTTAGGGAAGGCATAGAATTGATGATCAAAGAGGAGTCAAATAATTTCAATGAAATTCACAAAAACATTGAATCAATTGAAACATTAATTAACAAAATCACGCATTCATTCAAAAACAACGGCAGACTCTTCTACGTCGGCAGTGGAACCAGTGGTCGGTTGGGTGTACTCGACGCCAGTGAATGTCCGCCAACTTTCTCATGTCCTTCATATTTAGTTCAGGGTATTAGTGATAACAACTTGTTTTTCTAAGCATTGATTAATTGAGTATTTATTTGACGACAGGAATCATAGCCGGGGGTTCATCAGCCCTCCAGTCCCCCATTGAAGGCGCAGAAGACTCTATTGTCGACGGAATCAATGCCATTGAAGAGAAGGACATCACAGAAAACGATGTCGTCATCGGTTAGAAATCATATTCAATTAAATACCCCTTTTTTAATTTATACCCCTTTTAAAGGTATCGCTGCCTGTGGTCGGACACCCTTTGTTTGGGGCGCTCTTTACGGTGCTCTCAACCGAAAAGCCTATTCATGTCTCTTATGTTTTAATCCAAATATAAAACCAAAAATCAAATTAGATTTAGTGCTAACAGTAGAGACCGGACCCGAAGTGCTGACCGAAAGTACAAGACTGAAAGCGGAAACGTCTACCAAATGTATACTTAATATGTTGACCACTCTATCGATGGTTAAAATGGGAAAGTGTTTTGAGAATCTGATGATAGATATCATGCCTTCAAACCATAAGCTCAGAGACAGAGCCTTAAGAATAACTTTAATTGAGTGAATACTTCTGGCCATTGATTGTTATATTAGAGAAAGGGTTGGGATTAGTGTCAGAAAAGATATTCACATAATTTGTTTCATTGATTGAAAGCAAACGATAATTGAATTAAATTTTTGAATAATTGTTAGCCTTTTGTGTCAAATGTTTGAACAGATCTTCAGTTATATTGCATTTGTTGTGAATTTCAATACAATATAAATGAATGCAATTATCGACTAATGATTTAATCCCTAAATCAGTGATCGATTTGTAATTATTTGAATGAATTAACAATCCTTTCAATAAATTGTTTTCAAAGTTTTCACATTTAATATTAAATTCAGTGTTTTATCAGTGATTTCAGAGTCATGTAAATCAAGTTGTGATTTCAAATTGGGAAACACTGTCTGAATGTCAGTAAAGAAGTGATCACTGATTGCACTCATATTTAGCTTTAAATGTGTTAATAGTTTGCAATTTTTGAGATTATTTTTATCTAAAACCTGATTATTATCACAAAAATTGCAATTAAAGTGAAATTGTCTTAAATTCTTGAAACCATTCTTGAATTTAAGTGAACTTTCACCTCTAGTTTTAAGACTACCAGTGCTGAGAGTTTAGACAACTTTTCAATGAAATTACTGATCAACTCATTACTCAATATCATACCAAAACTTATGTCCAAATACTTAACATTAGGTATAAGTGACAAAATGTGGTCAACATTTGCACTTATATTGATGTTTGCACTGTTGGGAGAGTCAACTCATTACTGACCGAGACTTCAGTCAAACGGTACGAAAGTTTGAGTCCATATTCAAAGGCAAGGCATTAATATTTTTAACCTTTTTTTGCAATAGTTTTGAAATGAGATTAACTTTTACACTATATTTGAATATCAGGGCCTTTGTTGAGGAAGAGGTGGTCACAGAAAGACTTGAGATAATTATCAATAAACTTAAATCCGATGCCAACAACGAGTGCGAAGACTTTTTAGACCATCTTTTGTGGCATTACCTCAAAAACCCTTTGTCTATGACTTGGTCTCAATGTCTGTACGAAATCGGAGACCTAATTGGCGGCCAATCGGCGGTCGGAAACCTATTGATGGCTTTGATTGGATTCCTGGCACTCAATCCTGACGTCCAAAACGATCTCAACATTGAGGCCAACAATGCTTTACTCTCTCAACCAAACAGTGATAACACTATTACTCTTAAACACAGATCTCTTATGCCATTAACCTCTGCCAGCATTTTAGAGGCCCTGAGAGTCATCTCTTCGCCTATCGTTCCGCACGTGAATAGGGAAGAGACAACACTCAACGGCTATAACATAGAGAAGGGAACAATGGTTTTGTTCAATACCTTTCACCTAAACTCGTCGCCTCATTACTGGGAAGAGCCGGAACAGTTTAAGCCCTCAAGATTTGTAACTAAGACAGGAGATTACACTCATGTCTCAAAGCCGGATCACTTCATACCCTTCTCCAGCGGCAGACGTATGTGTTTGGGACACAAAATGGTTGAAACGATTTCCTTCACAACAATCGCCAATTTGGTCCTCAACTTCAAGATCACACCAACAAGTGATGGACAACGGAATCAAATTTGGAGACAATTGGCCCCAAAAGGGTGTCTGGCATTGCATTTGTCCCAAAAGTGCTTCAAAGTTGCAGTAAAGCCAAGGACTGGACAGTTGTTATAATTTATTATCACTTTTTCAGTTGTTTTTAATGCTATTCCGACCACAGTATCAAAAAATTATACAAATTATACAATATTTTACACTTTTTTCACTAATTTTCTGATAAACACTAAAAAAGTATTGAATTTTTGATTTATATTTTGATTTATATTTTGATCTAAAGTTAAAAAAAAACTTTGAATTAATTATCAATTTTTTTACTGGTTTTTGTGTTTTTCTCTTATTTTCGTTAAAAATAAAAATCATTTCAAATGTTTATTAACTATTTGTCCGGAAATGACTGCAATTTAGCAATTGATTGAGTTATTAATGAAATAAATCAAAACACCACCTTGAGCCTTTCTTCACTTTATAGCCAGATTGGTTGTAATGTCTTATGTTTGCCGTGTTTTCAATTTCTTAAATGAAGTGTCCGTTTGTTTGGCACTTATTTGCCCTAAACTCTCGACATTTGAGTTTCTCAATAGAGAGGACGGCATTGATATCTGTAATGCAGAAACGGGTGCTCTGCAGATATACTGGGGTTTTGGGTACTCGGCTTGGCTTCAGAGGTGTAAATGGAGTTGATCTCTGACCTCAGATACTTGGCGCACACCCTATGGGTTCGCGCCTACTGTTCAGGTGTTGATTAAAGACACAATCAATGATTTTAAAGCACTTTTTATTATACTTTAAATTCAGTTTAGTTTTTATATTCGGTTTTGGGATCTTTGGCACTCAGAGAACAAGGAGTTCACACGAACTCTGGATCTGGTCAGTTCAGAGCACAGATCTTGCCTCTCTCTGATCTTCTTCTTCTTAACCACACGGGTGATCCACCACGGATGAATCGCACAAATTAGACAAAAACGGAGCAAAATTCAAACGTGAATTTCCGAACAAAACTCGAGAGCGATCCATTCACAGTCCGTCCTTTTTATACCAGGTCTTTTTGAGGTCACCACTTGTGTGGTCAACTCTCCTTACCCCCTGTTCTCCTTCGTACCAAAGATCATACCATTTAGGTCAACGGTTTTTATGGCTCTACTGATTAGTACAGGAGAGAGAAAAGTAGTTCAAAAGCAAATGCTTTTGAACTGAAAGTTATATTTAATTTTGGAATACAAATGAATTTTCAGGTCTTTTATGACAACAAATAATTTTAAACATATTTTTAGAACTTTTGAGACAAAAATAATAATCAGTTTTAAATACTTTTCAAAATAATTGACAATAAAATTGAATTCAGATTTAAAAGCGATCTTTAGAACCAATGAAATGAAAGTGAAAGTGGGCTTAGATCAACCGGTGCTCTCAGTCCAATACTAGGAATAAGAATAAAAATGTGAAGATATCAGAACTAAAAACATATAATCAGAGA
>JAQGAT010000872.1:0-21386 GCA_034687845.1 Pantelozetes paolii
CCTCGTCCTCTTTCGGGCGTTTTTTCAATTTAATAGACTTCCCTGACTTGACATCAATCTGTGATTCAGAGGTTTGTTGTGTTATTTCAGGCATTGGTTTGGATATTAGTCGGGAATCTAAGGATTCTTCAGTTATTCTCGTCTCTAATGTTACCTCTGATTCAGGTTTTGTGTCCATCACTTGCTCTACAGAGGGTTCTGGTTTAATCTCATCAAGATCACCCTTAGGAGTTGACTTGATACTAATAATAGCACTATCTTTGGACACCTCGTCCTCTTTCGGGCGTTTTTTCAATTTAATAGACTTCCCTGACTTGACATCAATCTGTGATTCAGAGGTTTGTGTTATTGTTTGTGTTATTTCAGGCATTCATTCGAATATTTATTAATTTATTTGTAATTCTATTCTAAATATAAATAACAATAAAAACATTCATTTATTTCATACGTTTTCAATGCTTTCGTAGTCTATAGTCATGTCTGCCATCGACACCGCCTCCCCGGCCACTGACTTAGCCCTCACTCTATACTCGCCCTCATCTTCAGCATAGGTTTGGGGGACAAACAGTTTGGATACCATTCCTTCAGTTATTATCTGAAACTCTTCTGAATTAGAAATCATAGTTTGGTTTTGAAACCATTCAATTCTGGGCACCGGATATCCGCTGATCTCCACCTGTGCTAAAAACGGTTCGCCTATTATTGACTTAAAATTTCTAAGGGGTTTCACAAAGTCGGGTGCGATATATAGATCCGTTGAATCCGTTTCCGAAGAGTTTTTATTCACTGAAATGTATATTCAATTGAAATAACCATTGATTTAAGTCTTGAACACAATTTCTATTAATATTTATATTTCGCGGCTTTTATTCAACCATTCATTTGATGTCTATTTTATGTCCAGAATATCACATAAGATGTGAATAAAAGCGCAAAATTTAAATCTTAAGAGAAATTGCTTTCAATTGAAAGATAACTCATATTTAATACCATTTACTCTCAACTCTGCCTTTGAATGTGATTTTCCGAATCTATTTTCTGCGGAACAGATGAAGACTCCGATGTCGTCGACAAATATCTTCTTAACCGTAAGCACTGCTAAACCGCTTCCGGACTCGTATTCAATGACAAAATTGTTTGATTGTCTTATTCTTCGGTTATTGTGAAACCATTTTATGTCTGGCATTGGATTCGCTCTTATAATGGCTTCAAACGTAATCATTGAGCCCTCGATAACCGTCTGGTCCTCCAGTGCTTTCACAAACTTTGGAGATTCACCTGATTTTAAGGGTTATATAAATCACATTAAATCTGTTTTCAATGTTTTATCAAATCAATGACTTTGTGTTTAAATGTTTGTTTAAATTGTTTCAATAATTTGTAATTAATTTTGATTTTAATAAATGTTTTGTTATTTTTGTAAAATTGATTCAACAATTGGTTTCAGTCTTCAGTCGTGTCTAATGTTTTGATGAATGAAATTGAAATCAAAATCAATATTTCTTTTTCAATACATTTGTTCATTAATTTGTGAAGAAATGTATGTTTTGTGTAAAAGTAAATAAAATGAAGACAATTATGGACTAAATGTTAACACTTTGTGTGTCTTTGTATGCAATCCTCACAAGAGTTCAGTCATTCATACAATGCATGCATTCATTGAGAGATCCAATGATTTACGCAAAATCAGAAAAATGCTATCATTTTGTGAATCAATGCTTATATTTGTGAACTATTTTTTAGTTTGTGTTTCAAATTCAAAGTTTCAATCGTTTTGTGAAACAATATATAGTTTTTAACGTTATTTCAAATATTTGTTCATAAATTGAATAAAAGTTTTGATACCCTTAACAGTGAGGGAAGCCGTCGATGACTTAACCCCCGCCCTATTGATGGCTCTGACCGTATACTTCCCGGAGTCAAAAGGTGTGACATTTTTTATCTCAAGTTTTGAATGATTTTTGTCCCGAAATGTGTGCACAAAACGAGAGGAACGGATCTTTCTGTTCCCACAAAACCAATAGAGCTGTGGGACAGGTATTCCCTCGATTTCACACTCAAATACTGCGATATCTCCACTCTTAACAGCCGTGGCTTTGATAGGGATCGCAAAGTGCGGTGGACTGTCGTATTGCGGACCCAAGTCTTCAGAATCGACAACAAACTCATCACTTGATAACAGTTTAGAAGTTTCGGCATTCAATCCTAAAAATGTATAAATATTTTACAAAACTTTTCATTTTTTTATGCTTTCATTTCATCTTAAATTCAAATCCAATCTAAAGCTTATAAAAGCATTAATTTCTAACTATTTCTACAAATATTTGCAAAACTATTAAAACTAATAATTATTTTGGGCTAACATTCCTCTCAAACCAATTGAAAGCCAAATAACTAACAAATGATTAAAATTCTGTTTTCATTAATGAATTGCTTTTCAAAACAATTTAAACCGAAATAAAAAGTTTCAATATTTTATATAATTTTAACAAAAAGTTTGAATAAAAGTTCAAACACTTCTGGCGTTAAGTAATATTTAAACCAATGCTTGGTTTGTGTCTAAAAATAGCTGAAGAGTCAGTGAAGACCTGATTTGGTTGTGTAATACAAAGCACAGACATATCGGGTGTCGAGAGAACAATAAAAGAACAGATTTTTGATCTCATTTTGTGATAAAATATTTTCAGTTTTGTTTAAATCTATTATTATTTTTGGTATAAATGTTATAATAATTTAAATTCTCTTTAGATTTTGTTTTTTATATTAAATTGTCTTAAAATTTAAAATATTTTGTATTATTTGAAAAAAATTATTAAAAGAAGTCAACAAAGGATTGATTCAAACAATTCATGATTACATTCATTGATATTATTATATATTAATCCTGAGATAAGATTACAAACAGTCCATCACTTGTGTCAAATATATCCATTCAAAGGTCCGGACAGTTGTATTCAAAGACAGCGGACATTCCGTTCATTAATCTTATCTCAAAATATTTTTTACTCTCAATAATAATAATAATAATAATTAATACTTTAAAACAAATAATTCATTGCTTTTTGAAAAAAATTGAAATAAAGTTAAAATTGAAAATAATTTATGATTTCATGCAATGATTGAATGAAAATGAAAACTAATTGAAAGCAAATCGTCAGTCGTTTGATTGGATTTCATCATCACTTCTCTTACTTTCAACTGTGAGTCGAGCAGATGTCTGGGTCTGTGATGAAGGTGTGGATGCTATGCATTCATATACGCCTTCGTCCTCAGCATAGGTTTGTCTGATGACAAGGGAAACGGAGGCACTGTCCTGAGACATCTGCATCCCATTCCGCCAAACAATCAATTATCAGAAAATCTTTGATAACATCTGACATCTGATTGCTTTACCTGAAAGTCGCGCGAGGGTTCAATCACATGTCCGTCCCTATACCAGGTCACTTTAGGAGCTGGCAGACCCGACAGTGCAGTTACAAATCTTGCGGGCGAGCCTTCAATCACAGTTAAATCAGCCAACGGTGCCAATTGGGGCGGTGTTTCCGATTGCTCTGTTGTTTCAATTGATATTTAAATACATTTTGAAAGCAATTAAAAATAAAATTCAATATTTATTACCAATTATTCGGAGTTTAGCTGAAGTCCAGACCTTTCCGGCACTGCATTTATACATCCCTTCGTCTTCAAAGAAGGCCTCAGATATTCTCAATGTGTGATACTCTCCGTCCTCTGTCATCCGGAAATACCTGCTCTGTTTGATCTGTTCGCCCTCCCGGAGCCAAATCACATCCGACGCTTGAAAAGTCATTTTAATAATTAATAATTTTTTTATTGAATATATTTAACAAATATTTCTCACAAGAGGTGCCACTAATCCTACACTTGAAGACAGCCGACTGTCCCTCTTTGACGGTCACATCCCTCAGCGGTTCAATCAATTTCGGAATCATTTCTTCTTTAGATAATTGTTTAATAATAAGCGGCGGCTCAACCATCACCTGTGCCGTACATCTGGCCTCTCCTGCCTTATTAATGGCCACACATTCATACGAACCCTCATCACTGATGACCACTTCGAGCACCAGAAGAGTGTACTGATCCTCGTCTTCAATGATCTTATATTTTTTGTTTTCAGCAATTCTTTCACCATTTTTAAGCCAAAACACATTCAGAGGTTTGGATGCACTCAGCTTTGCGTCCATACGAACCAATTGTCCCACTTTTGTGGTCACGCATTGAATTGTTTTTATAAAACTTGGAGGAATCAATTCAGACTTAACCCGGGTCTCTCTCATCTCTATTATAATTCAATTATAAATATAGTAATGAAAAGAAAATATAAATAATTTGCAAAACAATTGATCCAAACCTTCGACAATCAGATTTGCAGAGCATTTGGCAGTTCCGCCCCTATTCTCGGCCAATACACTGAAAATACCCGAGTCTTCCAGATATACCTCTCTTATAATCAAAGTCGAAGTGCTTTCCGTTGTTATGATCTAAACGTATAATAAAAGCAATAAATAAATGAAATATTTGTCAAAAAAAATTACATTAAAATCCTGTGAACTCTGAATCTGAAAGTTCTCTCTAAACCAAGTGATGGAAGGGTTGGGAAGGCCTGAAAATATGCACTCAAATCTGGCCTCACTTTTCTCATATGCACGACAGGGCGCTATCTTCTTAGTAAATACCGGCGCTTTTGTTTCAGGGATTTTCCCAAAAACTTTCTTCTCTTTAATAACAGTTTTATGTTCTTGGTCCACTGTCTCCGTCTCCCTTACATGTCTTGTCACCTCCTCGTCCTCCCTGTGCTCTATTTGTTTTTGTTTTTGTGTTTGAACCACAACTTCTTTGCCGTGAACTACACTCTCTGGAGATGTCTGTGCTTTTGATTCAATGACTTTTGTCTTAACTTCAAAATCCTTTTTAACACTGATATCAGGGGTACGTTTGTCGTCCACTTGAATGTCTGGTGTTTTAATCAATTCAAGGGTTTCTTCCAATTCTTTAGCTTTTGTTTGTGATTTAATGAAAATCTTTTTTGGTTTTTGTATTTTAGACTCCAATTCTGTGCTCCCAGTGCTCTCTTGGCGACAAAACGTGACGTCTGAGTCAACAGTTTCCTCGTCTTTAACTTTATCTCTAATTTTAATCCTGTTCTGGTCATCTACCTGTCCCGTATACCAAATCACTTCTTCAGTGCCTCCGGGAGTAACCCTTTCCACCAAAACCTTTTCGAGTTCAGAGCTCTGTCTCTCGATTTGATATTTAGTGACATTTTCGTCATAATATGCTATGAAATCATAAAATCATAAAAACATTAAAAAATAGTTTTGTTTTCAATGAAACGGAACAAACGTTTTGGTGAGTGTTTGAGGACAGCTCTGTAGTCATCATTCCTGGGCTTAACGTCAAAAGTAGTGCTACAATAGGCCTCTCCGACGCCATTCTTGGCGTACACTTCAAGCACTCCTTTATCGTATTGTCTAGACTTCGGGATCTCCAAGTGATACATACCGTCATACCTGAGCTTATATCTAGAGCCCTGACATATAGTATTGCCGTTAATACTCCAAAGCACTCTTGGTTTTGGTCTTCCAATAAGGCGACAACAGAACTTTGCACAGTCACCTTCTAATACAACCAGGGGTTCAGGCTTTAACACAAATTCAGGGGGACTTTTCTTGTTTTCCTCTTCCTCTTCCCTTTCCAGTCTAAAAATGAAAATAATATTCATTTGTTTAAATAAATTCAATGAAAACAAGGTCTGACTTCTCCCACGAAGACTCCATTTCTATCATTCTATTAACAGCTGAAGACATTTCAGTCGGCAGTTGGGATGTAGTGATAAGAGAAGGTCTGGCCTTCACTTTCACCACTGCTTTAGTGATTGCCTCCCCTTTTGGTGACTTTGCTTTACAGAGATATTCTCCCGAATCCTACGAATAATGAATTGGTTTTCATATCACATGTGAATCAAAAGTTCAAACCTCTGGATATGCGGACAATATATCCAATGAAACGAATCCAAAGTCATGAATGGATTTGTGGCGATGGCCTGATCGTAATGGTTCCCCGTTATGGAACCACTCGACAGCCAACTGGCCATCAGTTATGGGTTCAAGTCTGCACTCCAAGTGAATGTTATCGCCTTCAGTCAAGTGCTCTAATGGTTTAATATCCGTCACAAATCTGGGCGCCTGTAGTGACACGTCTTCACTCAATCCCTGTTGAATTAGGGTATATTCCGAACGTTTCCACATCTCTGATGAAACCCCTGGCGGGAGCTGACTGTCCAGTACTATGTCTTTCTTGGCTTTAAATTTATTTCATTTCATTTATGATAAAATTTTGTTTTACTTTTAAGGACTTAAAATACCTTTCACTTTGACGACAGCCTGCGTAGAGTCGGAGCCAAACCTATTGATTGCCACACATTTATAAACACCTGAATCTCTTGGGAACAACCAATCGATATCGAGGACAACAAACCCGAAGTCATTAACGGTATGAATACGCGAGCCTTTGAATGCAAAACACATTTTAGACATTGAATTCAATGGATGACTATTCCATCACAACTGACCCGAAACTAAGGGCTTGTCGTTCAAAAACCATTCAATCCGTAGACTCGAGTCACCCATTGGTTCTAATCTGCACTCGAAATGTGCGGAATCGCCCTCTAATTTGTTTAAGTCTTTGATCTGAGTTAAGAATTTTGGCACTTCAGGTGCTTCGGTATCATCTCTGGCCAGTTGTGGGGTTTGACTCATCATTTCCTCAATTCTTTGTACACTTTCAGTGCCAGACATATACTCGACCGGCAGTTGTGGCTCCAAAATAACTGTTCTCTGACTTTTGACACTCAATTGACACTCAATGGTGTCTTCGCCGAACCTATTACTGGCTTTACAGACATAGAGACCGGAATCCCTGGGATAGGTCTCCGCTATTTCGAGGACAACATAACCGAAATCACTTATTGTCCGAAATCGTGATCCCGTGACCAGAGGTTTATTATTGACAAACCACTCGACTTTCATCGTTGGGTCACTTAATGGCACTAAACGTGACTCCAAGTGCACAAAATCGTTCTCTTTTATGGATATGTCGTTCAACTTATTCAAGAACTTCGGCGGATGTTCTTCTACTTGAGTCCAACTCTGACTTACCTGTCGTTCCACTGAATCCTCGAAATGTGAAAGTTTTTCAATTGTTGTTTCCATACCTTTTGGTAATTGACTTTCGAGTACCACTTTAGCACTGGTATCACATTTGATGTTTGATGTCATAATAGCTTCACCACTACTATTGGTGGCCCGGACTGAGTAGAGACCACTGTCCTCACTGTATATCGGATTAATTTCCAGAACAACAAACCCGAAGTCACTTATAGTTCTAATTCTATTGCTTGCTCTCAATGGTTGGCCATTTTTAAACCACTCGACGGTTAGGTTTGGGTCATCATTAGGGGTAACTCTGGTCTCAATATGTAAACCATCCCCTTCTTGAAGACCCGTCACATTTTCTAGCGGTGCTTCAAAACGGGGCGAATCGAAGACCACTTCTTCACTGAATTCAATGGGTTTCACATCCAATGACTTCTCGTAAAGAATAAAACTTTCGATTCCTTTCGACATATCTTTTGGTAATTGTGTCGAAAGAATCACTTTTTCTTTGGCTATAAAAAGAGGTTTAAAGGAATGGTATATAAATTTTCTATACATTAACTGCACTTACGTTTGCACTTCAATGCTGTGACAACAGAGTCAGTGCCAAAAGCATTGATTGCTTTGCACTCATAGACTCCGCTATCGTTTTCATCGCAATCAATGATATCGAGGACAACAAACCCAAAGTCACTAAAAGTCCTAAACCTATGGCCAGAACGAAGAGGTTCTCCGTCTTTAAACCACTCGACAGTCATGTCGGGGTCATTGAGTGGCACTAATTGTGTCTCGAAGTGAGCACCCTGGCCCTCTACCAGATGAGTCAACTCTTTGATGGGATGTAAGAATTTCGGTAATTGACTAACAGTTGGTGTTATATGACTGGGTGTCTGAAGGTTGGCATAGCCTTCGAGTGCATGTATTTGTTCCATACTTTCGGGAAGGAGTGTGTGTTTGACTACCTTTGCAGTGGGACTGCATTGTAATGTGAAACGGGTTGTGTCGGAACCGTATTTATTGGAAGCGACGCAAACATATTCACCCGAGTCTTCAGAGTGAAGGTATGAGACATCCATTACTACATAACCGAAATCATTCAATAACTTAATCCGTGAACTGGGAGTCAGTGGCTGTCCGTTATGATACCAATCCGTTCTTAGGGTTGGATCGCCAACAGGTTCTAACCTACACTCCAAGTGAGTGCTCTGACCCTCTGTCAGATCGGATATACTTTTCATATGTGTTGTAAAGTGCGGTCTTTCGCCCCTTTCTGACTCAATGCACTCCAAATTGAAAGACAATGTATCGGTTCCGCACTCATTGGTGGCCACACAGGCATAAACTCCCGAGTCTTCAGTCTTTACGTTCAGTATTTCTAATATAATATAACCAAAAGAGTTCATAGAATTGATTCGATTGGAGGCCAGAAGTGGTTCCCCATTGAAGAGCCACTCAATAGTCATCGTCGGGTCACTCATCGGTGTAATACTGGCCTCGATGTGTGAGGACTGGCCTTCACTTAGATTTGATATATTTTGTGAAATCAAAGTGAGTTTTGGTGTCTCTATGTCCTCGAAGTCCATCAACTCTTCCTTCACTTTCGGGTCGGAAACCACACTCTTTGACAAAATGTCGATTTGGGTTGAAGTGAATGCCTGTCCCAACCCATTCCTGGCTCTAAAGATATGGTTCATATGATTTAATCAAATCATTTGTAAACGGTTTACAAACGACATAAACAATGCTTTTGTCATACCTGCATGTGTAGACACCGGCATCCCTGGCCCACAAGTCGTGTATATCCATAACTATATACCCAAAGTCAGAAGAGGTTGCAAATCGTGAGCCACTGATTAACAGCTGTCCATTAAATAGCCATTCAATGGTAAGGTTTGGATCGTTGGACGGCTCGACCCTGCAGTCCAAATGTAATCCCAGTCCTTCACTCACTTTAAAGTGTGATTTTAATGGTATAACAAAATAAGGTTTTGTGAACTCAGGCTTTGGTTGGGGAACAGGAGTCACAATCACTGTTTGTTCCAATTCTTTGATTCGTTCAAACCCTTGTTGACCCGTCGGGTGAAGAGTCGACCGATCGATAGTACCCTTTGCTTGTACTTTGAGTGATGCAGTGGACACGGCCTCACCCCTTGAGTTATATGCCCTACAGGTGTAGATTCCTGAGTCCTCTGCGTAGACATACACAATGTCTACCGAAACGTATCCGAAGTTATGACTGACTGCATATCGACTCCCGACAGGCATTGGTTTCCCGTCCTTTAGAATATCGTATTTAATCGTTGGGTCACTCGAGGGCTCAACTCTGCACTCGAAGTGTGCGATATCTCCTTCCCTGAGCTCTAAGTCATTCATATGAGACACAAAATAAGGCATTATTTCTGATTCAAACTCTTTGTCCTCAGGTTTTGATGGTCTAAATGATTCAAACTCTTGGATCCGTTGCCAACTTTCCGGATGTAATGAACGTAAGTCTAAGTTTTCAGCACCTGTAGCACAAAAGGGAAAAATATTTCATACAATTATTCAATAAACTAAAATCAATATTACCTTTGACTTTGATAGCACAGGTAGATATAGCTTCTCCCGATTCGTTGATAGCTCTGTGAGTAGTAGTGGTTATGAATAATTTGAAAGTTAAGAGGAAAGGTTAAGAGGAATGGTTAATCACCTGCACGTGTAAATGCCTGAGTCCTCGGCCTTCACGTCCATAATCTCGAGTGAAATCAATCCGAAGTCAAATCTTGTGGTAATTCTTGAGCCTAAGACCAAGTATTTTCCATTTTTATGCCATTCCACTACCAGTTTGTCATCATTTGACGGTTCAATTCTGGCCTCAATGTAGACATACTGTCCCTCATATAGGTTCTCAACACTTGATAGTTGTTGAACAAACACTGGTCTTTCAAATCTCATTTCTTCCGGTTCTTCGCGGCCACGGATTTCAATTTCAAACGCTTGGGTTTGTCTGAAGGCCTCGGGATGTTGGCATTGGGTGTCGATTACAGACAAAGCTATTAAACATTTGTTAAAATTATATTCATTTCATTGAAAAACAATTCAATCGTTGAATACCTTTGACTCTTAACGACGAAGAAGTGACGGCTTCTCCGGATCTGTTGATGGCTTTAATCATATAAACGCCGGAGTCTTCTGGAACTGTAGACGCAATGTCCAGACATATATACCCGAAGTCATGTGATGTCGCTATTCGTGAGCTCATTAACAGTTCCTTTCCATTCAAATACCAAATGAAATCAAGTTCTGGATCGCCGACAGGTATGGCCCGACACTCAAAGCGTGCCGCCTGTCCTTCAATGAGCTCATGGGGTCCTATCAATGGTGTTGTAAACATAGGTTTGTCGAACCAATGCTCCGGTTCTTCGCGTCGTTTCCGTAGTTTAGACCTTTCGAGTGCTTGTATTTGTTGCAGACCTTCGGGATGTTGTGATTGCACTTGTATTGAGGAAATGGCTATAAGTAGAGCACAGTTAGGATATTGTAATCAATTCACTGTTCAAATTGAAAGCAATCTGTACTCACACTTCACTCTCATCGTAGCCGTAGTGACGGCTTCTCCCAAAGGATTGGTAGCTTTGATCATATATACGCCTAAAATAAATGCAAAAATTAATATAACTTTCGATGAATTGATTGAATACCTGAGTCTTCGGGTTGAATCTGGAGTATATCGAGTGCTACGTAACCAAAGTCACAGGTAGTGATGAACCTTGATCCTTTCATTTAATTCAATGGTTACTATACTGTCAATCAATTGTTTAGAGGAATACCTGTTTTCAGGGGTATATTATTGATAAACCATTCGACTTCGAGGGTGGGGTCGCCAACGGGTATGAGTTTGCACTCGAAGTGAGCACTTTCTCCCTCCGATATGTTATCGATATTACGTAATGGAGTCGTAAATACAGGTCTTTGAGAAGTAATGATCTCTTCTTCATGTCTGGTATACCTGTATTCACCTTCCAGTGCATGTAATTTAGGTAAAGCTGAGGAATGGATACTTTCGGTCTGTATTGAACTCTTGCCTAAGATTTTCAATAAATGTTTGAAATTTGAATTCAAAGTACAAAAACATCCAAACCTTCGACAAAGAGGTTAATAGAAGAGACGACTTCTCCCAATTGGTTGCACGCCTTCACAGAGTAAGTGCCGGAGTCTTCGGGATAGACATATGCGATGTCCAGCGATACGTATCCGAAGTCACAAAACGTGTGAAAACGTGAACCTAAAGTAAAATTTGATTTTTTAATAATTTACCCCTTATTTGGGTTAAACCCGAACCCAAACCCAAACCTGATATCAATGGCTTTCCGTTGAGTAAAAATTCAATTTCAAGGTTTGGGTCATAAGACGGCTCAACCCGTGTCTCAAAGTGAGCCCTTTGGCCCTCAAGTAGTTTTGTAGTCCCTCTGAGTTCAGACAAAAACATTGGTTGAGTCGGAGGTCTGTCCTCTACTTCTTGTAACCCTCTTATGGGCTGATTCTCCAGTCGTTGGATACTTTCAAGACCTTCGGGATTGTGTGTGTCGTAAATGATTGAACGCTTTCTCATAACACTTATAGAACAGGTGGTCACCGCCTCTCCCAACTCATTACAGGCCTTAACCATATAAGTGCCGGTGTCTTCAGGGTATGCATAGAGTATATCGAGTGCTATATATCCAAAATCATTGGTCAGTTTGAATCGATGGCCAGTTTTTAGTGCAATTCCATTGACAAACCACTCGACAGTCATCGTTGGGTCGTTAATGGGTTCGAGTCGGCACTCGAGGTGTGCTGACTGTCCTTCCCTTAGACTTTCAATATTTTTTAGAGGTTTTGTAAACACCGGACGATTTGTTTCCATTGGAGGCGACTCTTGGCGTCTAATGTGTGGTCTTTCGAGTTCTCGTATTCGTTGAAGGCTTTCCTCATGAATAGGATCGGTGTCTATGATCTTTCGGGACTCAACTTTGATGGAACAGGTGGTCACTGCCTCTCCAACACCATTCACTGCGCGACACATATAAACACCGGAGTCTTCGGGATAGGCGTAGAGAACATCGAGTGCCACAAAACCGAAATCATGTAATGATTTGAAACGATGACCGGTTTTAAGGGGTATTCCGTTGACCAGCCATTCCACTCGCATTGTGGGATCGTCTGCCGGAGTGAGTGTGGCCTCCAAGTGGAAGGGTTGACCTTCTTTTAAGTTTTCAAAATTACGTAAAGAGTTTCCAAACTCTGGTTTGTCTATACATATGATGTCTGACTCTTCTCTCTTAGTCCTGCGCGGAGTCTCGAGCGCTCGTATCTTCAATAGACTACTGGGTTGTATGGAATCCAATATTATAGTCCCTCTTCCGACCACTTCTAACGACACCATAGAAAGAGTTGATCCCAAATGGTTGGTCGCCTTAATGGCATAATCGCCCGCATCTTCGGGTATAATACTCATCACATCAAGTGCTGCAAATCCGAAGTCAAATAGAGTCCTATATCTGTTACCAATCTGTAGGGAACGGCCGTTATGTAGCCATTCCACTGTCATTGTCTCATCAGGAAAGGGTTCAATTCTGCACTCAAAGTGTGCACTCTTTCCCTCCTCTACACGATTGGGTCCTTTTAGTTGAGTCACGAAATATGGCTTTTTGTCGGAATATGTTTCAGTGATCTCTTGCTTCCGGTAATAACTCCTTCCCTCTAAGTATGAGATCTTTTGCACACTTTCTGGGAGTGAAGTATCAAATATAATAGACTTCGTGTCCTCAACGTGTAGTGTTGCGGAACAGACCCCCTGACCAAAGAGGTTACTGGCCTTACAGGTAAAGGTTCCGCTATCGCAAGGCTTCACATATTTTATGTCGAGTGCAACGTAACCGAAGTCATTGATAGTCGAGAGTCTGGATCCGAGCAGAAGAGGTGATCCGTTATGAAACCACTCGACCCTCATATTGGGGTCTCCGACGGGAATCAGACGCGTCTCGTAGTGTGCGCTTTGGTTCTCAATTAGGGACAGGTTTCTCATCGGTTGAGTAAAAACTGGTGATTCGGTTATCATTTCTTCTTCTTCGACAACCCGTTCCCTCTTGTGTTCAAGTCTTCTAATACTAGACATACTTCCCTCTAATTGTGTTGTTGTTATGAGACTAGAAGTGGGACGACATTTAAGGAACGCTTGAGTCGTCGCCTCTCCGTAAGCATTGGTAGCTTTTATAGTATATCTTCCGCTGTCCTCCGGATAGACATGTTTTATGTCGAGTGCAACAAAACCAAAGTCAAAGATCTCGATAAATCTCGAGCCTTGGAGTAGTGGTTCGCCATTTTTAAGCCATTCCACTCTCAGGGATGGGTCACCAATAGGTGTTAACTGGCACTCAAAGTGAACCCGATCTCCTTCTATCACCTCTGCATTTTTGGGCGCAGTGGTGAACACCGGCGCCTGTTTTATCATATCATCTTCGAGTGCATCTCTAGTATAATAACCCCTTTCCTCCCTTTCCTCCCTTTCCTCCAATTGCTTAGTCTTTTTATAGGAATCCGGAAATTGTGACTCTTTTTCAATGGAAGCTCTTCCCCGACAAAGAAGGGTTGCCGACATCTCAGCGCTTCCGGAGTTATTGGTTATACGACAACTATAAACCCCCGAATCCTCGGCAATGATTTGCAGTATTTTGAGCGCAACGTAACCGAAGTCATAGAAGGGTTGGAATCGATGGCCAACTGTAAGAGAATTTCCGTTATAAAACCACTCGACTCTAAGGTTTGGGTCATTTATAGGCTCAATACGACACTCCAAGTGCGCCGATTGAAACTCATTGAGCTCTAGGTCTTTGAATTTTGTTAAGAACTTTGGTTTAGTAGTGATCTGTTCCTCAAATGATACCCTTCTCTCGTGTTTTCTATTCCTTTCCTCCAAATGTCTAATATTAAGCAAACTGTCCGACAGTTCTGTTTCGTAAATAACTCTTTGACTCTTCCCGTGACATAACAGATGACCCGAAGAGACGGCTTCTCCGAAGAGATTCTTTGCTTTACAGGTGTAAAGACCACTGTCTTCGGGATAAACACATAATATATCCAAAGCCACGAAATCAAAGTCGAATTGAGGTCGGAATCGATGGCCGACTGTAATCGGCTGTCCGTTTTTGAACCACTCGACAGTCATCGCTGAGTCACCCGATGGCCCGATCCGACACTCGAGATGAACGTTAGTCTCTTCTATTGTTTCGATATTATGTAAGGGTTTGATAAACACCGGAGGTTTGGACACAATATGTTCGGATTCAGTGCTTCTCTTATATATCTTCCTGTCCTCTAGTCTTTGTATTTCAACCAAACTCTCAGAATATTCCGATTCCGTCACAACATTTGATTCTGAGACGACAGTAATGGAAGCACTGGACTGTGCGCTACCCAACAGATTAGTGGCGCGAACTGTGTATTCACCCGAGTCTTCGGCTCTGACGGAAAGGATGTCGAGTGAAAGACACCCGAAATCAAAACGAGTTATATATCTGTGTCCAGACATCAATGCCCTGCCATTGAAAAACCACTCTAAGGTCAGGGATGAGTCGTTGACCGGCTCTACAAACGCTTCCATATGTACTGTCTCGCCCTCGTTGTACAGAAGGGGCGGCACCTGAAGGGGTATTCGGAATATTGGTTTCATTTGTTTGATTTCTTGCATATAATAATCGGTTTCATAAATCACTTCCTTTTCCTTTACTCTTGTCTTGTGTTGAGTCGTTGTGTCGTAAAGAGACGTCGAATCGATAGGTTGTTTAGCCTTTACTTTCAATTGAGTCCATTGAGTGCTCGTTCCGCAGGCGTTTGTGGCCACGGCTTCTATCCGTCCACTGTCTTCAGGCACAACATTAAGTATATCGAGTGCCACGAATCCGAAATCAAAGTAAGTCTTAAACCGATGGCCCACTGGTAAGGGTTTTCCATTCAAAAGCCACTCCACTTTCATACTCGGGTCGCCTACTGGGTTCAGTCGGGCCTCAAAGTGCGCACACTGTCCCTCCAAGAGGTCTACTTTACCGCAGAGTGCGGTTTGGAATTTGGGTTTTTGGACAATCACTGTCTCCACAAACTCATCCCTCTTATAGAAGGCCGAGTCCTCCGTGTGCTGTATCTTCTGCCAGCCCTCCAAATCACTGCTTTCATATATAATTGACTTTTCACTAACTGTTGTCAGTCGAGCCCCAGAACGGGCCGAACCAACACTGTTTGTGGCCACACAGGTGTAAACCCCGGCATCTCTTTCATCAACACCTCTAATGGTAAGCGAAACGTAACCAAAACTAAAGAAGGGATTGATTCGAGAACTGGCGCTCAAATGCTTGTCATCTTTAAGCCATTCCACTCTCATTGTTGAGTCGCCCTGTGGTTCAAGTTTGGCCTCTAGTATTGCGGCCTTTCCTTCGGGCACTAGTAGTTGGTCTCTCACATGAGTAGTAAACACTGGTTTACGTCTGGGCTCTAACTCTTCGTCAATGAATTCAAATTTTGATCTTTTCTTTCGTTGAATTGTTTCATAGGTTTGGTCTTCGGATCTCTTTTTCGTCATTTGCGCTGAAATTCAATCAATTGTTGAGAAAATTTCTCAAAAGTTTCAAAATATAACAATACTTTGTATTTTGAGTGAAGCGGTAGACACGGCCTCTCCCTTTGCATTCGTGGCTTTCAACATATATAAGCCACTGTCCGATGCCCTGAGCTCTGATATATTGAGGGAAATGTATCCAAAACTAAACACTGATGTGAATCGAGAGCCTAAACACAGCACAAGGTTTTGAATTACATTTCATTATTTCAACACAAACTCAATATAATTACCCGAAACTAATGGCTGTCCATTCAAATACCACTCTATCCTAAGCGTCGGGTCATTTACAGGTGTGACCTGTGCTTCAAACCTAACGTTCCCCCCTTCGTTCACTTCTACCTGACTTGTCAGTGGTTTTACGAAAGAAGGTTTTGCGACAGAAATAGTTTCTTTCACTTCTTGTTCACGTTTATAGATCTCCCAGTCCTCGACGGTCTGGTACTTCTCATAGCCCTCTTCAAGCGGTGGACTCTTTACTAACCCAGTCTTTGGATTGCATTTAAGAGTAGCGGTCGTAACGGCTTCTCCCGACTCGTTGGTGGCCTTACATGTGATTATACCTAAGAATGTAATCATATTTTAGTATTTCTATGAAAACCCAAACAATAATTACCCGAATCTTCGGGATAGACATGAATGATAGTGAGGGCCAGGTATCCAAAACTAAATGTTGTTAACACTCTAGAACTGGCCTCAATTAATGAGCCGTTTAGATACCATTCCACTTTGAGAGTGGGATCAGATAATGGTGTGAGTCTCGCATCGAAGTGAGCCCTTTCCCCCTCAGTCAGCACTAAATCACGCAAATGTGTAGTGAAGGAAGGTTTGGGCGCCGGGGGTGGCTCTTCACGGCTCGGAATCTCTTGATATGTTCGCTCTAAGTGTCGCAAATAAATAGTTTCCGACGGAACGGGTTTTTCGGGTTCAATGACTCTATGAGTTTTTGGCAAATTTAGTTTAATTGGTTCCCCGACTAAGACCTTCCTCTCGGGCTCGACATATATCTTAGCTCTGGTGGCAGCCGTTCCCGCCTGGTTCTGGGCTGTGCACTGATACCAACCCGACTGCTCGCGAAGTATTTTATTGAATATTAAAGTGGATGAGCCTTCGGTTGTCTTGATTTCTATGTCCGGCGGCCGGGAATATATTTGAATGCCATCTTTTTGCCACGTAATGCGAGGTATGGGTGAGCCCACAGCCCTACAGTGCAGTGAAACGGGTTCGCCTTCTTTGACATCTAATGCTTGAAATCTTTGGACAAATTTAGGCGAAACCGTCTGCTCTTTCTCTACGACTACAAGAGTAACATTGAAGGACACCTCTCCCACTCTATTACTGGCCACACAGGTATAAGTGCCGGTATCGCAGGGATATACAGCCATAATCATAAGCGCATGAATGCCTCCCTCATTGACAACCACTTTGAACCTATCCGAGTCCAAAATCAACTTCCCATCCCTAAACCAATTGACCTCTGGTTCCGGACGTCCGCCAACCCTACAGTCAAACCTAACTAACTTACCCTCAACTGCTTCGATGTCATAGGGAATGAGGAAAAAACTCGGTTTAATGCCAATAGTGGTCACGACTTCACTACTTGTGTCGTAATATTCCTCCGAATAATCCCTTCGTTGACAACAAAGTAGTGATTAATAAATGAATTAATTTCTAAATAAAACACAAATTCTTACAAAATATCTGAACTTTTTTGTTGGTATTTGTATTCATAAGTCTGTTGTGCTGTCTGTGCTCTCGAGTCTGTGGTGGTGTCCACATCCAAAAATACAGAGCAAAGGCCACAACCGTTTGGATTCTCGGCATAGAGTGTGTAATAGCCGTTATCTTCGGGTAAAATCATTTGAATATTTAATGTCATAATATTGTCTTTAAATTCAATTCTATGTCTTTGGGATGGTGTCAGTCGTGTGCCGTTCCGAAACCACATAAGTCTGGGAACGGGATTAGCGGTCACTTTGCACTGGAATGTCACGTTATCCCCTTCTAAGCGCCTCTTATTCGTCGGTTTGTCCACGAATTGAGGTCCAGATGACGGAAGACTTAAGTCTTGAGCCGATAAGGGGTCGTAATCTTCTTCGTCTGCGACTCTTTGGGTCAGTATTTGTCGAAATTCTTTGTCATTTATGAGTCGGTATTCAAAGTTTGAAATTTTGAACTCCTTTTACATTAAAAATAAAATTAATATTTGTTTTCAATTAAACTTTAATTCAAATACTCTTTCAATGCTTTGAAACTGTTTTCCAATGTTTTCCTCATTTTTTGAGTCACTTTTAATATCAATACTTTTTTGACTGATTATGGATGAAGTGGTTGATTGATCTGAAGAGTAATCTTGAAGTGGTATTTGAGCTAAAAATGCAAAGTGTTTTGGATTAAGATAACAAATGGTAACTAAAGAGCGAATCCATACGAATAGGTCCTCTTTCAATGCTGGCCACCAGTGATGTCTGTCCCGCGATATTTCTAGCGATGACAGTATAGTCGCCATCATCTGAGGCACTGATGTGTGATATCTTAAGACAATGCGTTTGGTTTCGAGTATTATATGAAATATTATATCTGTTTTTCAATACAATTATGATTTGTTTTAAAATTAAAGTAAATATTAATTGATTTCAATTTGAAATACTTTGAATCGTTTTGAATGATTCGTCCATTCCTTTCCCATTGGACTTCTGGTTGAGGATTACCTTTCACTTTGCACTCAAGAACCACATCCTGTCCCTCAACTATATGCCCGATTGTTGGCGGCCTTTCAAACACAGGAGGTGTCGGTTCCCCAGAATATTCATTGCTTTTGATTAAAAGTGAAATAACATTAAAACCAATCATTTATTTGTTTTCAACACAACTTTAATGATAATATAATTTGTATTATATTTCAAATCATTTTTCAATTTTTTATAGATTTTTAGTTCAAAATATTGATTAATATTTAGTATTAATTTTTAACTTATTTTTAAGTCTTTATTATATATTTTTTATTAAAACAAAAATATATAAAGAATTTAATGAAAAATAAATTTAAATAAAAATGAAACTAAAGTTCAAAATCAGTAACAAAAAGGTGAAATGTGTTTTAATTTTTTTAATTTTAAACATTTCTCAAGTCTTCAAAGATTACAAAACCTAATGCAATGTTTTCTCAATTAATTTACTGTCAGTTTAATAACAAATAAATTTATTTCAATTTATGGTTAATTTTAGGTTTGTTTTCGTTAACTTCAAGTGTCAGTCAAATAATTATCAAATTTTGCCAAATATTACACAATTTATACTCAAAATCAAAATAATATTTATATTGAATGCGAAAAGTGTTGCAAATCTTATTGTAAACTAAAAAATATTGTGATAAAAATAATCAGAAAAAAATGTCTCAGAATTTAAAGCAAATTCTTTGCCAATTGATGACTACTTGTGCTATCATTTCATACAAACTTTTGGCTCAATCAACATATGGGTCAAAACAAAACTTATACTTATTTACGATTTCTTCTCAAACTTTTTTGCAAAAACCCAATCAAATAAAAGTCCGAAAAAAGTTTTAGAAAAATATTTGCTTTAAAATTGATTTATTTTTTTTCTTTCATTTTTAAATGCTTTAATGAAATGACAGAAAATAAAACTTAAAAAGTCTTTCAAAAGTTAGACTCAGTTTAAAATAGCACTGCATTTCAGTTCTTGTTTATTCCAGATCTGAAAAACTAGATCTAAAAATACATTTACACTTTCAACTGAACTACCGGTTCATAACTTCATAACTAACTGTTCATAACTATTCATTTTATTATCATTTCTCATATTTCACATTACTTTCAATTAATAACCATTACATCAGACCTTTAATCAAAACATAAACTAATATAAAGTTCACAACAAACGGAAACAATGAATGATTTTCTTCTATATTTTAAATACTCTTTGACTTTAGACTCAATTGTGATCTAAGAATAGCATTGAATGAAGACTTACTTAATATTCTGTTTAATAACCATATCTTTGGTAACTATTGATTGAATTTAATCGGAATTTCATAAATCGTTATCGAAATAGACTTTTTGCGATCATTTAAACACATTATGAATAACAGGAAAAAATCTTCAAATAATTTCAAACATAATTAAAACGATTTACAAAAACACAACAAAATATATAGAATTATAATGAAAACTACGAGAAAATGACTTCTGGATGGGATTATAGACAAGAATTTTTGGTGGATTACACCACTTGTGCTGAGATTCGGCGCAACTCTTGTTAACAAAGTAAGCAATTTTGTTAATACATCTAAATTTAGTTTAGGGCTGACTCTCAACCCATTGCTTTATATCAGTTTACATGACTTCCCATTTTTGGATCATCCGATTCATACCAAAACATTTGTTATTCATTGCATTTCACATCTCCTTTGCATTTATCGATAGATTTCTTATCAATTAAATCAAAATTTGTTTTCAATTTATTTTAAGTTTAAAATTAAATTAAAAAATTTAAAGTCTTCACTCATTTTGCCAATAAATATGACAAAATATTTTAAAGTAATTTTATACTTAAAATATTAAAGCCCTGACCTTAACCTTAGGTATATCTATCGGCGCTAAACTGGATTGTCCCAGCACAGTTACTTCACCAGTAAATAGTCTAATAAACTAATGTTTCCAAATATGATAAGTTGAACACAAACTTCAAATTCAGAAAATATTGTTTATTTTGTAAATGATTTTTATAAAATGACATAGAATTGAATAAAAGGACAAAAAAACAGCAAAATCTTCAAAATATCTAACATTTTATCATTTCTTGCAAATTATTCACTTTCAGTCAAATTCTTTAAATACTATTTTGAAGTGAATTTAGGTTTACATTGAAATCATTGAAAATTATATTCAATATAATGATTGAAAATTTTGTCAAAATGTTAAATCAAATAAAAATAAATGTGTTTTACATTTAATTGTGAAAAAAACATCAATTGGTTATAAAATGTCAATTTCTTCAGCAGTTATTGACTTCAAAAATATATTATTTGTTTTTAAGTTCAATAAATATTTTCAAATTCATTGCAAACATAAAGAAATTGAAGTTATTTTGAAACTAATCTAATCTAATATTAATTAAGGTTTCTTGTGGACAAAAAAAGGCAACAATGTCATTTTAAGTGTCATTTTACTGCACGCGCTTTGAAATTAAATTGAAATTCAAATGTTTTCAAAATTCAATTGTTGTGAAAGAGTTTCAGTGTTTTCATTACAGTTTGGGGAAAGAGCGCCAGCGGGCAGGTGGGTTAGGAGGGGGTCGGGTAGGTAGAGAGGAAGGGTAGGTTAGGGGCGAGTTGGACAAAGGCGACGGGTCTGTAAGCGGGAACCTGACCTAGTGTGATATTAATTAAGGTTTCTTGTAAACACCATTTGCAACAATGTAAATTTAGTGCACGCGCTTTGAAATTAACTGAAATTCAAATATTTTCAAAATTCAATTGTTGTGAAAGGGTTTTAGTGTTTTCATTACAGTTTGGGTTAAGTTAGCAACCAGGTGGGTTAGGAGGGGCCGGGTAGGTTGAGGGG
>JAQGAT010000873.1:0-21375 GCA_034687845.1 Pantelozetes paolii
CTCTCTCTCTCTCTCTCTCTCTCTCTCTCTCTCTCTCTCTCTCTCTCTCTCTCTTTCTCTTGTTCCTTTTATTTGCTTTATTTGTGTATCACTTTTCTCTTTCACTCATTTCTTAGTTTTCACTTTCATTTGTTAAGAAATTGTCATTTTTACGCAATATTTTATTGAAATGTGAGCTCAAAGACGTAGAGAGAGAGAGAGCGAGAGAGAGAGAGAGAGAGAGAGAGAGAGAGAGAGAGCCAAAAATTGATTGCAAAAGTGAAATGAAAAGAGACTTAGAGTTAGAGTTTTGAACTAATTTATACTATTTTACTCTTAACTCATCTAAAGTTGATATTTCATCAATAGTTAGATAGTTGTATGAAATGGAAGGGTATGGCAGACATGGTATGGTATGGCATAAAGTGTCCCTGGTGCCCAAGTAGTGCACCCGAAGAGTACATATGGGTTCAATAAAAGAAGCGATATATTGGATGAGTTCATAAATTAATACATTTTGGAGAATAAGAAGTGAAGGAGAAGTGAAGGCTATTAGTAGTTATGGCTTATTATTATTGCTATTATTATTATAACTGAATATTTTTCGTTTGGTTTTATTTTCTTTCTGATTCAGGCTTTCCAAGAAATACTGTGCGAGAGAGCACAGGCAGTATTGGAGTAGTCCTAACACTCATTTGTCTCTCGGGTGCATTAAGTGTCACTTTCCTGAACGCTATTACTTTGATTGATGTTTGACGGCCTGTCCATTGCATAGCACAAAGTAAATGTACTCAAATAAATCACCGAACATTTCTCATTGCAATACCAGTGCTCTACCAGTGCTTAGCTGTGCTCTACAATACTTTACTGCAATTCACGTCTCATTTTTGTTTCCCCATTCATTCCCAAACACTGTTCCCTTGCCTTGAGTTGTGGCACAACTGAACTCCGAGTGATGTTATCATAACAAATGGCATAAATACACGAAATAATTAATTAGACCCTGTATTCTGCACTCAGTATTAGACCTGCTTTGCATATGTCGGACAATAAAATACAAAACTTGTGATTCATTAGTAATTTTAGCCGTTTTTCCATCTTTTTATGTGAGACTAAGTAAAGACTGATCAGTACTTCCAGTACTTCCAGTACTTTATATGCAAATATGGTTTGTTTGTTGGCCAGCGTTGAGTGCTTTCAGAGCACAATATTTTGATATATGGTTCACATCATTGGCATCACTTTTATTACTCTCTGTGCTCTGTAATGAGTGGGTGGAGTCATACCCAGTAATAGACGTAAACTTTTTACGTGCCTTTCAAACAAAGAAAGAGCTCATCACTCACTGAAGGGAACAATCCGTCAGACATTACCACAAACTCTACTTTATTTATGGACACCGTATATGATATGTCCCTGAAAACCAAATTTTAACTAATATATAGTTCTTAGACCATCAGAGCTACCAATCCATACCAGAGACAGAAATGTAATGCCAGGCCAGGACTGACCCTCTATAGGGCGTGTCTGATTGGTCGGACATACAATGGTTCACAACCATCAGTCTCTGTCGCGGCACCAACTCATCAATGGTAACCATCATTAGCCCGGGTTGTTGTGCATTGACCACCCCATCCCAAATCCAATATGAACGGCATCGATCACAACATGACAGCCCCCTATAAATGCCTTCCCAACACACCAATGCCAGAATCGCTTAACTAAATATGTGGTCCAAAAACTATTATATTTTTCGTAACACAAAAGATCAGAAAAATGATTATTAGAAAGCATTACAAACATTACAAACGAGAAAATGCTTTAAAAAAGTTTTTTTGAAACAAAAGCAGAAGAGAAGGAAAGATCACAAACATGTTTGTGTGCTTCACAACAATGGGAATGAATTATAGCTCAATAGAAACAAAAATTTAAGACAATTAATCAAATGTGAACCAAATGTGAACCCCTTATGACAGCCTCTCTTCAGATTTCACTTCTCTTCAAACAAACCCTGAGTTTAACGCAAACTGATATAAAGAACTCAAAGAACTCTAAGAACTCCTTATTTTTAATGTGTTTTTCACTAAATATTTATTCAATAAAACTGTTTCTAAAGAATAATCAAAACAAAGGTTTTATATATTGTTATTATTTTTGGTAATTATTTCAATTCAAGTCTTATTACTGTTACTTCAGATTAGTGTTTATTTTTTGGCAATCAATACTCAAATTGCAATTAATTTATAGTTTTTATATTAATTCTCAAAAAATTTATTTTTTAATTAAATAATTAGAAAAATTGAAAATTATTTACATTTCATGCGATATTCCTATAAATAAAATATAATATTATTTTGTTGTTTCATGAAAACCAATGATTGATTTGATTCATAAACTAATTCAATGAAAGTTAAAGAAAAATATTTTGAATAATAAAAAGTGAAAATAAAAATAAAGTAATCAATAAATGAATACTAAAATTGATATCAATTAAAATAATGGACAAAAATATGTTTTGCTTCAGTTATCAAAACTTTTTTCACAGAGTTATCAAAAATATTTTAATAATTTTATCAAATATTTAAATAAAATAATCATAAAATTAAAGCTCAAAATGAATTATTATTTGAGTATTTCCTCAAACAATAAAAATATTCATCAAAAACATTGAAATAAATTTCAAATCTCATTACTTTTTCAAACAGTTTTTCATTCAAAAACAAATTTTATTAATATTTTCTTACTTTTGTGTCGATTATCACTAATAAATGATTTAATATTTTTAAGCAATACTTGAAATTTTCAATTACTATTAATTCAAACAATAATTAATTCAATCATTTATTAATGAAATTATACTTTCAATGATATAATTGAAGGAAAAAAGTGGATAAGAAATAAAAAAAATCTATTAATTCTTAGATTCTGTTAACAATTGCTAATAATTTAACACAAAATTATGATTTATTATTGATTTTCAATGAATTTTTATGTTTAAAATATTTGTGATTACATATCAATTGATTGTTTGATAAGGAATGGCTGAAAAATATTTGAGAACCGGATGTGAAGTGTTATTCAGTAATTAATTTGAGAGTAAGTATGGGATGAAAGCTAACAAAAAATTTCAAAAAGTGATTGCAAACCGATATCCGATGTAATGCTTGTGTAAGACATCAATGAATATAAGTTTTTCATTAGTATTACGCCATCTATTCGTAAACTAATGGTTATTATCGACGAAAACTTTTTTCTCATTTATATTATACAAAGTTTTGCTATTTTTTTGACGAAACCATTGACTGATTCATCGTTTTGTATCGTCTGTCAAATGTTTGTGTCGAGACTTTGTGAGCAATGAAATGATTAATTATGTTTTCAGAACAAATGATGATATGAACGATAGGAACGCCGTATGAATGCCTGTCCGCCCAGTATTGCGTCCATTTGTGTATCAAACAAACTATCATTACATTGAGTTCATGCTATCCCTATCCTAACCTATCCTTCCCTATCATATTCAGACACTAAGCTATCGAAAGCTTGTTTTAATTTAAGCGAAAAAACTAAAACAAAATTTTTATTTCTTTTTCACATTTTTAAGTCATTAAAGGTATTAAAGACATTAAAACTGAGAATAATTTGTGAAAATTGATTCAAAACTGATTCAGAACTGATTGAAATCATTGATCATTTTGTCCATCAATTATCTGATATTAAAGTCAATTACATTCAGATTGTGTTTACAAAAGTCATAATTAATTGTATTTTCCTTTAAATAATTGCAACAATTATTGTATATTTTATTATTCGGCCATCGATTTAAAGAAAACAATAACTTTTGGCACAAATTGTTTGACGTTTTGAAAGATTTTATTAAAAAATTGATTTTTCAAATGTAAAACACACTTTGGTTTGCATTTTCTTAAAAGTTTTATGTCTTTTGTATGCATTGGTTTGTGACGAATAGACAGCACATCCTCGACTACCAGTGCTATATATGAGTGCAAAATAACTTGCAGACTATGCTATCATTTTTTGCTTCTTCTCTATCATTATTGAGTATATTTTGCTAAATTCTGTTCAAACATATCTGAATAGAAGTATTATTAGCTCTAATCTAAAACTGATTTTCAATTAGTTTGGGATCCCTGTGCTGTGTGTTGTCTGAATGCATGCAGGTTTGAATGTCACAATTGATTGATAACTTTGAGCGCTTCCAAACATCACAACCATTTGGTCCAATACTTGCACTACAGTACAGATCTGTACAATAATAATGACTCAAATGACGAATGATTCTTAACGGACAGGCATACAGACAGACACAAAAGCATTAACATTATAACCATTTCCCCCCTTTCTCTCATTGCTGTTGGGTTTGCGTTATATCAATGCCCAACACATCCAACACTCCAAACGATAGACTCAAACATATTGTCTGTAAATGTAATGACAATTATTTAATAAATTATTACTTTATTTAAATTAGCGTTTATTTCAATATACGTGAGAAGTGATCGTTGAAGCGGTCTCTCAATGTATGACTGAATGTATGACTGAATTAATATTATTAACAAAACTATTAAAACAATTGAAAACTGCATTTAATTTTAGAGTTATTTCTCATTTGAATGAAACACTTATTTCTCAAATGAAATATTCTTCGAGTGATGTCTGACTTATAAGACAAGACATAAATTGATTGATATTTTTCTCGTTTAAACTCATCTATAATAACATTTAATGCAATTTTCACTCCTATTAAAAGTCCAATACTATTGACTCGAGTAATCAATTGAATAAATTAAATGTTTCTTTGAAAGCGATTTATCATTTTTAATATCAATACTCTTTTGTTGAATGAAATACAAAATTGTTTTAAAACTTTGTTCAGTATTTGAGGAATAAATTGAAACAAAAATATATTTCAATTGCATTAATGGTGTTTCTCTTCTCAAAGTAAATATTTGATAATAAAAAACAAGAAATGAATGAAATGATCAAAACTTTTATTTTATATGAATATTAAAAACAAAATTATTAAAAGTCTTTCATAACATTCATAATTGACTATTGAAGTGATCGGGGATATGGATCACCCATTTATTGAAGTCATATTCAAGTCATTTGATAATAATTTCATTGATTTTCTCCTTAAAAAACTCAAAAATAATTTTTTTTGTTCACATATTTTATTAAATGTTTTATTCATAAGAAATCAAACAATCATTTATCAGCGCTCAAAGCGTTTTGTAAAACAGGCATTACTTTCGTGTGAAAATCATTTCAAATCAGTTTTAAATCATTAAAAATGAAATAATTTTTTAGTGTAAGAAAAATATGATTACAAATACTGTACTCTTTTTTTCGTACAAATTATTCAAATCTAAAACTTCAGGCTCTGTTTGTTATCTATTGAGTTGTATTTGAGGTCAAAGAGTCGTTTATTTCGTGAAAATTATTTTCATTTTAATAATTTAAATAACGTTTTAATTAATTGAAACCAATCACTAATCTATGGCTAATCTATCGGTTAATCTATTAATCGACAGATTATTGATTGAAAATTGTTTATTCCGTTAAATGACTGATAAATAAATTATTATTCAATTTTCAAGTATTTTGAAACAAAAAACAAAACTCAGCTTTTATTCACTGAATAGAGAGTTACTGTGAGTTTGATTATGCAATCGCTTATAAAAGGCTAATTTCGTGTAGTTTTACCCCCTTTTGCTTGACTTCCCAATCGTTTTTGAAAGCTTTAAATCATAAATCAGTGAAAGAAATCATTTATTTGTTTATAGTTTTTGAGAGTTTGTGAGTTTGAGTAACACTTTTTGTAATCGATTGAATGAAAATGTTTTTTGAATACAATTAGCAAATCATTAAAAACTAAACAATTTTTCCTTTTTGTGGATAATTTACTTCATTTCACTTCAATGTCATAATAATAAGCGAAATCAATGTCTTATTAGTTGAATGTTGTTATGAATTGATGTCATATTCATTGTGGACTCAAATCCATATAAAGCTCTTTATAAATGGGTTTCTTATAAATTGCTATAAATTTTAAAAACATTTTACTCCTTATTATTATTTATAGCCTTTCCTGACATTAATTCAAAGTTTATTTATATTCAAATCTCATGTTTCAAATAATTATATGAATTGTCTTTCAAAATGAAATTTCATAAACATTTTCATTTCTGAAGCTCTTCTTTCAAACTGTATTTTCATTTCATCTTTGCTTTTGATTTAATAATTTATTTAAACTTCACTTTCATGTACAGCACAACCAAACAGACAAAAACAAGTTTAAGGGGTATTATTTGTAAAGAAAAGAAAGGGAGAGGAAATGATTGATTTGTGATCAATCAAATCATTACAATAAAAGTGGTTTGCATTCAAATTCAGGCGAAAAACTATTTATCTATAACTGAAGAGTGCTTTTCAGCGATCGATGCAATGATTTTCAGTTATTGGATTAAAAAAAAATATTTTTTGATTGAGAGAAAAACCAAAAATAAAATTAATCATAATTTAAATGATAGATAAATAGGTAGTGCAGGCACTGGATGTGCATTGGATTAGCAGTGAATGAAAATAGTTTTATAATTTAAACAATTGGATAAAAGGTTGTGATCAGTGATCGGAGGAAAGGTATGACATTCTCATTAAATATTTTCCAGTTTTTCTCATCTGAAGAGAAATACATTATATATTATAAGTTAGTATTGTTTGGCATTTATTAATGTTGAGCCGCAGATGTGAAGTCAAATAATAATTTATGTGAAAAACAATTTGGCATTTCGTGACGAATCTCCGTGTAGTGTATGACGAGATGATGGATTGCACCCGATATGCAGGTGTGCGACCATTTCAATGACTTACCATTCCTTGCTATACAACCGATATATCAGTTTTTATTCTCTATTCAATTGCCGATCACTAGATATGAAGGCTCTGACGATTATAAATATATTTTTTCTCATTTATTTGTTTTAATAGCTTTCAAAACAACTACACCTTTGAATGAATTTCAAGAAATTTCTTTAAATTATTGTTTAAAAAGAGTTATTATTCAACAAAAATCTATCAGAAATTTGTTTTTATCAATGAATGGCTTGTGTTTCGCAAAATAAAACCAAAAACACACTAATAAAAACTAAAGTTAACAATGAACTCTTGTTTTTGATTCTTCTTTTACACGAATAAAAATAAAATTTCAATTAAAACTAATGTTTAGTATAAAAAGCAATAACAAAAAAATACATGAATTTTTCAATTTATGAATCATTGAATCATTCATTAATTTGTTTTTACACTAATATTATATTAAAATTGATATTTATATGACTTTTGTTTTAATCAATACTGAAAATCGTTTTCATGATCAGAGATAAGAGATCTTAACAACAAATCCTTATTTATTTTTTTGAATCATTTATTTGTGAACTTTTCCCCAAAAAAATGATATTTTATTTCAATTGATATGAATTGAAAATTAAATGAATTCCCAAGAAGTGGGGGAAAAACTAAAACTTCATATCACAGTTGACTAATCATTTGATGAATCACATAATTTTTTCATTTAAAATCATAAATAAATACTTGTTTTTGTGAGCACAGGTATGTTATGTTAATTTCTGTGTGTCTATGATTGAAACAGAATTGCATTGAATTGAGTATAAAATTGATTACTTGTGTTAATATTTCCCAATTTTAGATCATTTCATGAATTACTGTAGAAATCAATTATTTTAATGAAAAACAAGTCAAGCCTTACATTATTGAGTGATTTTTTATAACTACACAAATGCTATTAAAATTCATTTAATAGATTCAGAAATGTTTTTGTGTCTGAATATCAATGAAAATATTGCTTATCATTGAAATCTGATAAACAGATAAGAAATTGAATGATTTTAATGATTAATATGTAATAAAAAGCAATCGTTAAACGAAATGATTATTTCAATGATTACATCAAACAGAGACTCAATTATAATGTTTGGCCATTTGTGCCCTAATTCTGGCACACATTATATCAATTGATATTTGCATTAATTATAATATATTTTCATTGAAATTAATTTAATTATAAATTCATATAATATTTTGCTTTTTAATTACCAATCAATAAAATATTCGTCAAACTAGTGCTGAATAACAAGTAATAAAAGTTTAATTTCTTTATTAATCAACAAATGGTGTATAAATTGAAACAAAAACTTTTGATAAATATTTCAATGGTTTAAAAACTAAAACAAATTATTGAATCATTTGTTTCAATATTTTTTTCGTATAATTTCTTTTACGGCAAAAAGTATTGCATTAAAAGCAGAAAATCGATTAAATGTGTCAAAAATGTGATTCAAATGTGTTTTGAAATTTGTTTCACAACTCAAACACATATAATATTGTATTACTTGTGAAGAGAAATCTTTATTAAAGAGTAAATTACAATAAAACTGAGACATAGAGTGCATAGAAAAAGGAAATTCAGTTTTTCAAGATAAAATCAGTTTTGATATATACGAGTGCGAGTGTGAGGCCTGACATCTAATTTTGAAATATTTATACAATAAAAAGTTGATATAATTCTTGTGTCAGCTATTAATGAGAGACAGAATAAGACCCGAAGAGAAATGTCATATATTTTGTTGAACAGAGAATATCTGAGAAATATTTGTGATTTTGTTTTGATTTTTTATGAGGTAATGCTTTTTAGACTTCATGTCCGCCACCACTGCCTGTGCTCTATGTGATCCCCAACAGCACACATACCATATGTGGAGCGACTTATTATTTTAAGGTATAAATAATGGTTATGATTGTGTGTCCATTGCTCAGACATTATTGAGTTTTACGATCACTTTATTACATGAAAAATAGACTTTTATGCTAACAATAGCTCACAATAGCTAACAATAGCCAACAATATTAGTGGAGAAAAACATTTTCATAAATACGATTCGCGCACTCAATGCCTGACCCCATCCATAACCCATCCATAAAATTGAAACCAAAAAACTTTTCTAATGGTATGAAATGATAGCTCAAAGTCTATAATGTCTTCTGCTTTTAGACATTGTTTTTGACAAATATAGTGAACACAAACACCTCTTTAGCGAAACAACAAAAATATTTTAAATAAAAAATATTACTTTTTGTAATACTTTTCACTGAAAGGAGTAAAAGAAGTAAACTTTTTCAACAAAGTTGTGAATTAAAGTAATATTTAATTTATTTTTGCATAAAATTAACGTTTAATTTAAGTGTATATAACTTTATGGCAGTAATTATCGGATAAAATATATGTAAAAACAGTTTCAATAATAAAACCTAAAAATTGTTGGAAATATTAACTTTATTTTACTTTTCGGTCGTTTAGTGCAACGCTATTACTATTATTATTATTATTTTATATAACTTTCCTCTATTTCTGTATTAATATTATTAGTGAAACGTTCATAATTCAGATGCGATCGCACTGGTAGTGAAAGTGCCAATATATCGACGCAAGTAATATAATCGTAAATGTTCAGGCAATAACCACAAATCAAGTGTCTGTACAAGACTTGATTCGTGCATTTCAGACGTCAACGTGAGGAACGGGATGGAAAGGGATTGATGGTTGTGCTGAGACTGATCTATCCATTTGTTAGACTCATTAAAACAGTCGGCAATAAATAGTCAAAACTTATTGCGTGTCACCGTTGCTAAGCGACAGCATCTGAATATGTCATATCAAAGTGATGAGATACCAGTGTGATCTGCCACTGCTCCCAACTGTAACAGCGCTGTAATGCTCCAAAAGCACTGGTAGTGCACAACACTAGCAAAGTATCAATTTTTGCAGTTCTGTGAAAATGTCAAAAAGTTTATAATGCAAATGGCACTGCACTGTACTCTATGCCTGTGTTCTCTGCCTGTGCTCTCTAACTCACTCTTCAAAGCCATTCTAACCATTCACTCAGTCAAAGCAGAATCTGTTCTACCAGTGCTCAATGTATTGCACTTTATGGTCGAGTCGAGGCTTTACTCAAATGATTTATTCGTCTCTTTTTAAAGTCACCAAAAGTTTTAAATTTTTATTTGCAGACTAAGGCTTTTATAGGGAATGGTAGGGAATGGTAGCTAAACACTAATGGTTACTCTATTCATCACAAAGAGGTATAACTACTGTCGCTGTGCTCTCATGTAAAGACATTGAAGAATGGAATAGCAATGGAATGATAGGCCGTTAAGTCCTTCTCATAAACTACACCGAAAATGCCATTTCTGTAAATCCTGGCGCAGAATATCTGAAACGATGGCATCCGTCAAGTTGTCACTCACAATGACTCTCAACTATGCCTTTGCCTCCCTGTGCCAACTGCACCGATCGATACCACTGCTGTATTGAGCCCAACATCTCTGCTATATTTCACCAAATCGTATGACTCTATAGAAGTTATACTCATTTTCTGTATAAATATATAAGTTTTATAAGAGATATAACAATATAGTAGAGGGAGGTGTGAGGGAGAGAGCACAGGGAGAGTACTGAGAGCCAGTGTCACAAATCAAGACCATAACTCTAAGTTATTGGCCTCACTCTGGCTTTCCTTTTCATATATATTTGGATTAAGTGCTGTCATTGTCTCCCATCAGACCTAATCGTCATTTTCGTCATCTTTGGTGATGAACGCCATCACAACAATGACAGCGCTTTCGGACTTTCATTGAATACAAATTTGAGACAATTTAGGCATCAATTCAATGCATTTTTGGTTCACTTTATTGTTATATTTTTGCACAAATAATGTTAAGAACACTAACTCTTAAAGTCTATTCTCGTTCACAAACTATAACTCAAAAATTGTAAACAATTTTTATTATTTTAATTCAAATTTATTGAATTCAAAGTCATTTCAAACTCAAAAACATTTTCAACAAAAATATATAAATAAAAAATAATTTTTTGAAAATATTTATTACATTTCTTCAAATATTCATTAAAAGGATCTGTCGTTTCCTATCATTGATACTTATCATCGATTATTTCCAAAATATGTCATTAATTAATAATTGTTTTATAAATAAAATATTGATTTGAAATAAATATTTAAAATCAATTGAACTATAAATTAATATATTTTCCAAAATTATATCTCAAAATGAAATCAATAATTAATATAAAAAATATTTCTTTGAATTAAAGTTTCAGTTATTTTTCTCAAAACTTGATTTGTTTTTCAATTATTATTATTAACTATAATTTATTGACAAACAACTGAATAAAGGTTACTTTATAAGAGTGTACTTGTTTATAAATTGCAAGTTTTCTCATTTAATCAATAAAATAAAAGTAATAATAATAATCAGTAAAAACTATTTTATATTTAAATATATTCATAAAATTATTATTATATTTTCTTTTGTAAATAACAAACCGTTGAATAATCCTTAATATTAGCAGAGTTTTGCTTTTAATTAAATGTACATGCTTATTTTTATTAAGAATATTGCACCAATTAACTTTTAATAATTTGTAGATTTGATTTAATTTTTTTTTTGTAAATTTAATCAAATTTAATACTTTTGAAACACAATTGTCTAATAAAATGACATTTTATATAAAGTTTTATACAATTATTGAAAACAGTGTTATCTCTTGGAAACAAAGCACCGAAAGTGATGAGGGTTTGAATGAAAAGTTGAATTTGAATGAAGTATTTGTCGATTGAATTAATATCAATAAAGTTTGATATCTGTTGAATGCAATCGCAGGTCATTTAGTTTAGACTAAAACTAATCCCATAAAAGAAATGCTTTGAATCCAAACGCTCCGCACTTTCAATACAGGACTGAGCACTGCATCCAACAAATCTGTTTGTTGGCCTGTCTATACTGCCTGTGCTCCCAATGGAACAATAGAAACATTCATTTCGGGTAAAGTCATCATTTGGTTCAACACATTCACATCGATATACCGTTTCGTCCATTAACTCCAAAAATGGTCTTTCTTTAGGTTTGGACAGGAATTGTTGGCTCAGAGTTGACATCAACTAAAGTATTATTCCTAACAAATGACAAGTCTTTAAACCAAATCGTCTTGAATTGAGTTTTTAGACGAAGAAAATGATTATTTGAAATAATAATTGAATTCTTGTTTTGATATATATTTTTCATTCAATTGTTTTTATCATTAATTTATTTTTTGATCTCATTATGTCTTAAATGTCTTTTCTATCAAAGAGTTTGATAATTATTTGCAAATTTTATTATTTTTTTTGAACACATTTTATAAATTTTATCATTAAATGACTAAAGAAATCATTGATTAGAGATTTAAAGACATTTTTAATTGAGTTTTTGTTGTTTAAAGTTTTTATTTGATGTAAAAATCAATTTAATTATTATTTTCACAAACATTTATCTTTTTCTTTAAAGTATACAGAGTATATTGAAATGAAAAATATTTTTTATATAGGTATTAATACATAACTATCACTACTGTACTGCTAAAAACGATCTTGATAACATTTAGATATAACTGTAATTATAAATTGGATGAATAATATCGACTATTATTTTTATATAAAAATACCAGCAAATTGAAAATTACCTTTCCCTCTACCTGTCCACTTTCATTATAAGAGACTGAATAATATGTTGTTCAGATTCACAGTCTTGAAGAGAAAGGCAAACCACCCCCACATTCAAACCACACGTAGTTTAGTATTACTGTATTACTCGTGTATTCATTCAATTTTGATCAGCAGTTCATTGATTGAAGTGTTTTTACTTTAATAAAGATTTTTTTTCAAATATTCTTATTTTGAAAACATATTTATTGACAGAAAATAAACCAAATGTTTGTAAGCTTTACAAAAAAAATCTTCAAATATTAGAACAAAAAGTGTTTTCAATGAATAAATTAATGATAAAAATAAAACAAATGAAATGTTTTTGCATTAAAACTATTTTATTGTTTGAAATCAACACTTATATCGTTAACATTGACAACAGAGTCGGCATCCTTTCCCATATAGCTCGGCCACCACTGTCTCTCATACTCTTTAATATCGATGGGTTTGTGCTGTGAATCACATTTCAGATTAACTCTATATAAAGTCATTTCTCCCATATCTTTGATCAATTGATTTGTATTCAAATCAGTTTGAGTTTGCATTTGTTTGTACGCATTGTCGGCACAAATCTCTTTAACGGTCTCTTCATAAGCGTCGTGATCGTAGGCCATGCCTTTGAAGTATGTATTGCCTTCCAGTCTTTGTCGACTCTCTTCCCTGGGATCCATATACTGTGAAATACACCTTTCCATCTCAGGTGACATTAAGCGTACATTTTGTGAGGGAGGGAACCAAAAGGTGGCAAATATTACATCAATTGTCTTCACATCTGAATTGAGAGGATGGATGAGAGGCGGGGCTAAAGTGCCTAAGATTTGGAAATATATGGAAATATAAGACAATTATTTACTTCTTTCCCATTTTCTATGGATTACCGGTTGATATAACCCTTTGAATACCTCCCCCGTCATGAACCCCAACATGTCTTTTATATCTTCGACGAGATTTGAAAATCTGTCCAAAATTTAGAGGTCGAGTGTCATAATTCTGGTCATAAGAGTTTCCGGGATAGGGATCCAGTCGTCGGAATGGGTATTCTTGGTAAGAGGGCTGATATGCCTGTTCTGACTCCGAGTCTTGACGTTTGTTTTCAATGAAACCATTTTGTTGAAGCCATTGATAACCAATGGCTGTATAATTGATTGCATTTAATATCTGGTGTTCTCTCGAGTCATATACTATTGAATTATATTTTGGACCCAAAGCTCGCAATTGTGTAAAAAGTGTTGAATTGAACCTAAGTTTGCAAAAGTCAGCCCTAGAGTTGTCGTGAACTGTTGTGCCTATCGTTTAAATAGATTATTATCATCTCATTTCATAGCAATTGTGGAAAGGTATGAATACCCGGTGCTATTTTGAATTGTTGAGCGTCAGAAGAAATATTGTTTGTGTTATTTTGATTTGATTGACAGGTTGAGTGCCAGTATAAAAATAAATCATTTGATGAGGTGGTGGACACAGTTAGGGGCGAGGATTGGGTGCCGATCAGCATATCTATTGGTTTTTCCAATAATTGTTTTCCGTTTTTGCCGTCGAGTACTGAAACCTTTACAAACAAATCAAATTCCGGTTTCGTTTAATGAATCAAATGTACCTGAGTTTTGTAATAAACTGGAAATCCCGGTCCATATTGGTTGAGGACAATAAAATCAGGTGTCGTATCGTTATTGAAGAAACCGACTGCCGGTGTGCTATAGGTTTCACTGTTTGGGAACTCTGTTCTCCAAATCTCTTTGAATTCCAGTCCATCGAAAGCAATGACAGTTGAGTTGAATAAAGACATAATTATGTCTAAAATGTTATCGTTATTGATATCTATGAGCACCGGAGGAACCATCACTCCTTTGCAACAGTCTTTGTATATGACTCGTGACCTTTCAATTTGATTGTTTAACAGTTCATCCAAAGAAACAGCAAAGAGTGACCCTGGGTGTGTCTCACCACCAGTGCCATAGAGTATTAATTCGGATTTGCCTGGGTGCACCAGTAGTTGTGGTGAATAATAACTTTCAGCGCCGTCAGGGACTAAACTAAAGGTGAGAATAACACCTAAAAAGTGAAAAACAATTGAATTTTATTGAAATAATTAATAAGAATTTGAGACCTGTTTTGGCGGACATAACGATCAGTCGTCCGGCGATTCGTTGTCTTTCGTTTGGTTTCCTGAGAGGATCTCCGCCGTGTATTACTAGTAGAGGAATGGTATGAATGTGTCATTTCTGTGACGTTTAAATTGAATCAATGTATAGACTCACCGACGATATCGTTCACTCCATCCCTGTCCAGATCACGTGGTATATATAGAGGAGTGTAAAAGTTTGAGGTCTCGACAATGGCTTCGTTGGAGTTGGAAGATATCGACCAAATTATCTTCCCTTCCTTACCATCGATGGCGTAAAGGGTCTGGAAATAGGAATATATTTGAATGTAAACCAAAAACACTGAACCTATCGTTCATTACAGCCATTCTTCCGCCGATAACACAGTCCTTAATGTTATCTCCATTTAAATCATTGTTACAATTGCTGGCAAAGAGCTCGTGTGGAACATAAGTGATCCACAACTGTTCACCTGTCCGGCCATCGACAGCCATTACTCCACCGCCACATCCTTGAGGTCATACATAAAGATTATGAAATCAATAAATACATTGAAGGCATAGGCATAGGCATAGGCATACCCGAGAGGTCGTCCTTTGATTGATTGAAATATATTTGACATGAAATGAAACTATAAGACGAAGCGTCGAGTCCTGAGTGATAGTCAGACAGACAATGAAAAAACAGAAAAATTTATTGATTTTGTTGTAAAAGCAGTGAAAATTCAAAAATCATTTTAATGTTTAAAATTCTTGTCATTCATTGAAAGATAAATTATTTCTCATTATATCTGAAACACATTTATTGAGTTTGAAAATAAATAAATTGCTATAAAAATGACAAAAATATAAGTTTTTGCCCAAAATTTGTATACAATTTATGCCTCAAATTGTAATTTAATTGATGACTGAGTGAACAAAAATGTTTTCATTTGTCAGCAAATTCTTTAGAGTTTGGGTTAAAATAATATCAAATAAATGATAAAATAAATTAATTTTATGCTATTTTGAGTGCTTTTAGCATTAAATTGATTTCAATTTCATCAGAAACAAGTAATTTAAAACTAAACAATAAGTAATTGATATAATATTTACTCATTTGTTAAGATATTCTCAGATTATTCTGTGTTTTGTAAACAATGTTTACTCAAGTGTTGCTAAAATTGATTGAATTATATGTTATATTGCATAACATTATTAGTGATTGATATTCATATCAAAAATATATTTAGTTTACAAAAAAAAATGTCATTCAATACAAATTGAAAGCAAATCAATAGACCAGAGACTAAGTCATAGCCAAAAGTTAGTGAAGATTGGACTCAAAGTTGTGTAGTGTTGGGGAAATGGATGTTATCTCACAAACGATAAAAAAACTTTTGTGTTTTAATACTCAAAGAATAATTGAAATAAACAAAAAAGACATTAAAATGTTATGAAATGATTGATTAAAGGAAAGAGAATAATACAGAAAATGATTATTAAATGACAGATAATGTCAAAGATATGAGACATTGCATGACATATGACATACCGGTTCCAAACGGGACGATAACATCTAGTGTGCTATCATTGTTCACATCAACAAGTCTTAGAGCAGATTCAATGGTAAGCATTGGAAAAGTCTTATTCCATACCAAAGATGTCTTCAATCGATCACAACTTGTTTTATCCGTTTTATCGGTATTTGAAGACAAATATAAATAATCTTTTAATCGAAACAAATATATAGTAATGAAAACAAAGACCAAAACAAATGAACACGACTTCAGATATTTCTTAAGCAAAAACCGATTACGTCTTCGAGGCTTAAAAATCTTAATCTTTCCGATCGATAGCGGAATCACATTATCTGCTTGAGTGGAGTCACCGTTAATCAGTGGCTTCTGGTGTTCATCTCGTACTTCTTCGTCCTCATCATCGCCGCTGTTATCTTCAGCATTGTCTTCAATCAAAACCTTTGGCATATCATTGATCGCCATCTTTGTTGAGATGTTATATAATTTAAACTCTTTTCAGATTCAATTCATTTTCACTTTTGACACAATTCTTCACTTTTTTCTTCATTTCTATCCATGAATTCAATGCAAACTCTTATAAGACTTCAATGAATGACAGATAAAAACAAAAATAAAAGTCTAATTCAAAGAAACATTTCGTTGATTACGAAGAAAACACTAAATCTCTTGTGATTTGAAATAAAAATAAATTGATTTTTCAACAAAACATTTATTAAAACATTACCTAAAGATTGAAAATGTATTGAAGACTACAATCCATTGAACTCTAAGCTTAACTGAAGTGAAGAAAATTGACTAAAAATTGATTTCATTTAATAACATATGGAATAAACAAATCATTTATTACTGAAAAAACCATTTATTGATATCAAACACAAAATAATGTCTCAAAAAGGATAACCAAATCTATAAACAGGTTCAACAGTGAAACTGATCGATAGAATGCTTGTGCAAAACGGATAGGGAGGGAGTGATCACTGATCAGTGGTTTTCAAACAATTGTATATATTTTTATAAAGTTTTACAATTAATAGTCATTTGATTTTATATTTGAGAGAAGAAATGTCATTTAAAATTGAATATAATTTACAATAATTTAAATAAATTTCAATTAAATTAAAGAAAATTAAAGAAAAAAAATAATATTTTTAATGAATTTAAACCAAAAATGAGTTTAAAATCAAATATTAATCCTTTTTTGTTGGGTTTGACAGACAAGTCGGTCGAGTTCTTGGGCGTCATAACCGATCAGTGACTTCAGATCGCAAACAAATTTATAAACAAATCTCTTTCCGTGGACTTTGGCGATCATATCCCCGTCATAGTAATACCTGAGCGCTCGGGAGAGCTTCTCGTAGTTCATTGTCGGCTTATTCTTACGGAGACCCCACAACTGGGCCACCATTTCCGGGTTGTTTAGCTTGAATTCACCTGTAATTGAGTTTAACTGTCAATCAATTCAAATGAAACCTTCATTTGAGACACACCTTCGCTACCAATCCATTGAATGCAATCCCTGTGGTCGGCATCGGTGAGCAGTTCCAGTAAGAACTGCCACAATTGGATTTGACCGTTATTTCCCGTCCGATTACCCGGCGATGGCAGACAATGGCCTTCAATATTAGGGTTGGTTTTGATGCCACCGATCAGTCGTTTCGGTTGTAATAACTGTTTTTGTTGTTGAGATGATTGGGTTTGCGATGAGTTTTGGTTCAAATTGTTGTTCAAATTAAAGCCATTATTGGTATTAGAGTTGGAATTCGTTAAACACTTGTTCACAGTTTCAGGGGGTTTAAGGATATCTAAAATGTTAACCCTTTTGATCTCAGGTTCAATCACAAGCTTAATGTTGATGAGACGGGTCTGTTGTTTAGCGCCTTCAACTAAATTACACTGAGATATGATTGACTTCTCGCCCACAAGACGTGTGTCCTGTAAGTAGAAGTCGTATTCATCGATGTCTTCAATGCCTTCAATCCTGTTTTGTTTCAGACAATCCTTAACTCTGTCAACACTGGCCTCCAATTCAATGCCTTCAATGGTAATGACGCCCTCCATGTCGTCATCATCTTCATCGTCGTCATCGTCTGCCACCTCCTGGACCTCCTGTTCCATCTGATCCATCACTTCTTCGTCAACCAATGGTTCCATTTTCACCAATTTGTGGCTATTATTGTGGTTTTGATTATGATTTACACGTTTTGACATAATTTGTATATTTGTTGACAAAATGTATTCAAATATTCATAAGATTTCTACAATTTTTTCATTACTTTTGAAATTTATATTAAAAATACATTTGCTTTTCATTTCCTGTTTTGTCACAACATTTGACCACTTTTTGGATCAATTGATTCAATATTTCTTCACTTAATTGCAAACAGATCTCAATTATCACTCATTTTCTGCCATTTCTTCACCAAAAACTCAATTCATATCAATGTTTACCACAATATCTGTCAAAGAGTTTGCCATTAATTACGTTATGTTTACACATATTGTGGGCAAAACCCCAAACCAATGAAGAAGTGGTGAAGTAATTGATCCGAAGGTAAGATATGAACCACAATCTCATCGATGTCTTCGTTGTGTCATATGTTTTACCATTCAATCAAACCATTCATTAATTGAAGAGATTTTTAGTTATTTTTGATTTTATTTAAAAATATTATAAAATATTTGTTTAATTCATAAAACAATTGATTTTTATCTCAAATAAGGGTTTAATTAGTCTTAATCTGAAGACAATGTCAACCAATCAAAGCATTCAAAGCAATGAAAGCATTAATATCTTAGTTATGGTCTGCGGATCCGTTGCTACCATTAAATTACCTCAACTTTTAGAGCAATTAAGACTATTGTCGGACATTCCGGCCAAACGGTTGGTGTCCTTACGAGTGGTCACTACCGAACATGCGATGCATTTCTTTGATTACCAAAAGATGAGTCAAACGGTAAAAGTCTATAGAGATGTCGATGAGTGGACGGAATGGACACAAATGGGTGACAATGTGTTACACATAGAGCTCCGTAAGTGGGCCTCAATAGGACTTCTGGCGCCCATCGATGCCAACACTATCGCTAAGATATCGGTCGGAATGTGTGATAATCTCTTGACATCTATAGTCAGAGCCTGGGATTTGACCAAACCTTTGATATACTGTCCGGCAATGAATGTCCAGATGTGGAGACATCCCATCACTGAAACCAATTTAAAGGCATTGAGTGCTTTTGGTTTCATTCAATTCGGACCAATCAGTAAACGACTGGCCTGTGGCGACCTCGGCATCGGGGCTATGGCTGAGGTCAATGATATTGTCCAAGAAGTGAAACGTATTCTTAAATTGTGATTAGATTTTGATAAATGAATTATATATTAGTTTTTTACCCCCTTTTCAATGAAACCCTTATTTTAATATATATTTTATGAATTAAAATGCAATCAAAGCTTAGATTTGATTCAATATTTACAGTCATTTGAAAGAGACTTCAGTTTTAATGCTTTGATATTATATTAAATAAAAACTATTTTCAAAACCAATAAATCATTTCTTCTTTTAGTGATAATTAATAATTAGATAACAATTAAAACAAAGTTTGTTTGAAGTCTGAACTCAACGTTAATAACGTATTCAGTGTTAAGTCCTTCGCACACACCTATGGCTACCATTCCTTAGTCGTGGTCTCAAAGAAGTTGATAGAAAAGCATTTCAAAGACGTCTCAAAATCTGAAGAATTCTTGTCTTAAGAATTCACTCGAATTCATGAAATCGTATCCAAAGATGAAATCAATGTTTGCGAAGATGTCTTTCATTCAGTGATGACTTGCATATCGTGTCCAGAATTTACCGAAACCTTCAATTACCTTGGATTACCTCTTTTTTTGCTTCTGTGGTGGGGTTGGCATATATTGTAGACTGAATTCCAGTCTTCGTGGGGTAAATGAGATAATATATAAATTTAAAAATAATTTCAATTAAATTATTCCCAATTTTTATTCATTTTATGAGTTTTTAAATAAATGTTTGAATTTTAGGCAAAAATTAAATGAGAAATGAAATCAAAGTAAACCCAAAGTGAATGACAATTATAATTGTTTTGTCAAAATCTGATTAAAAGTATTTTTCCTGAGATCAGAGTCATCTCAACAATAAGTTTCAGTTTATGAATCGTTTTGTCATTTATTTTAGAATTTTGAAGAATATTTAAGAAATGTATGAAAAAGTCATTTGTTTTAACATTTTATTCAAAATCATTTCATTATTTAATTTAAAACGCATTGAAAGTAAAGTTTTAACAAAACAAATGAATTCTTTGACTCGTATTCAAACTTTTGGCAAAAATATAAAACATTTTTCAGTTTTTTTTAAATAAAATATTTATATCTTTTAATTGAAGTGTTTGTCAATATATTTGCAGTTTTATTATACAGTATACATGTGACCCTGGATTTCGGTGTTTCCAATCAATTCAAAATGATCTTCTATTGTTCTGAAAACAAATTACAGGGCTTTGTGTAATGATTTCACATTTCTTCACAACTTTTGATAAATTTATTGACTTTTTTCATAGTATTGTTGAGAACTCCATAACTAAAACACTTTTCTTCAAAAGTATTTCACTTTTAATAAATGCAATCAATTGTTGAAAAAGTGAAATAAGTTTTGGAGAAAAGTGTTATAACTTTGTGCTCTTCACTATTATATTAAATAATCTTGAAGAAATATTATAAAATATGGCAAACACCGTAATTAAACGTAACCATGCTCAATTACGAAATCATTATCTCCACGCTTTCCAACAGTTAAAAAGAGTTATTAAACCAAAATATGATTGCATTTGTTGTCAACTCATTCAAACACTTTTCAGAAAATCAGATTATTTAAAGCGCTATCACCTGAAGGGGTATTATCTATAAAGACATTCATATGAAAACTTTAATTTCAATAAAACCATAATTTGTTTTTAATTTTTATCTCAAATTTTATTTTTAAAAAAATTATTAATTGAATGAAAATATTGTTTAAAATCATATTTAATGTGAAAATAAATTATCAAAAATATTATTTATAATTTTATTTGTACCGTATTACCGCACAATTTGCGGCATGCCGGTATAAACTGAGAATGACCATGG
>JAQGAT010000874.1:0-21353 GCA_034687845.1 Pantelozetes paolii
CTCTCTCTCTCTCTCTCTCTCTCTCTCTCTCTCTCTCCTCTCTCTCTCTCTCTCTCTCTAGATTTAATTTTAGTCCTTATTAATGAATAAATAGTTCATTCTTGAGAGCGATTCTGGTCTTATAAAGAGATGTTAGCAAAGAGAGACACTATGGCTTTGGCCATGAATTACATGCCATAAAGACATCTCTTTTATATTTCATATTTTTTTATATAATTTGTTGGAAATATAAAGTAATTTATTATATTTTTTAAACAATTTTTGTGCAAAAACCTAATTAAGAGAAGTGTTATATACAAACAGAAAAAGTATTATTGCATTGAAATAGTGTTTAAACAAATGAATAGTTTTGTTGCAAAACTCAAATCATCTCTTTTGATGAAAATTTCGTTGTTTTACTGAAAACCTCTTTATATTAAAAATGATTCTCGACTTTGCGCTAAATTTACAAATATTTTTGTACGAATTCTCCGCTAAACTAATTATTTAATAAATCTTTTCTAGCCTTAGATTGATGTAATTTAATGTCACCAATGTTAGCCATGTATAGAAAAAAATGTCTCAAAAAATAATTAAAGAGAAATTTCATTAAACTCTGAGAATCGATATGTTTTTTGAAATTAATTTGCAAAACACTCCCAAATAATGAACTGAATGTCTGGAAAAAAATTTTGTTTCCAAAAAGGGTTTTCCAGATCTTCTTCTTAAGACGGATAAGACATAAGACATGTCTGTAATTAATGAAAGTCAGTCTTCAGTGGATTTGTTTACCAATAAATTAATAAATAAGATATCAGTGAAAGTGAATTCAGTGAAGAGTTTTAGTTAACCGAAGAGGTGTTTAAGGGTTTAAAAAAATGTGATAATTTGTTAACATTTGGATAATATTTAGTGAAAAACGCCTTTTTATATCAACACAACTGAAAAAGGGATAAAAATATAATTTCTGTATTTGCTTTTCATTGCCAACAGTTTTGATGCAAAGTTCGTGATTCAAACGTCTCGTATCGACAGTTAGTGTTTGAGTTGTGATCACATTTATAGTGGAAAACATTTTAAGCAATTTTCAAATCATTTTAAGTGAAGAAGTGATTCAAATAAATAAATGCTTAATTTGTTTAACATTTTTTTCCTCAAGTCTCACGTTTTCAGCTCTTATATTGTGTTTTATTAACTCCGTATTAAATTCAGAATGACCCAGTTCATTGTGGAATTTCTGGTAATATCTTATCGCTATCCCTTATTCTCATGTAATTCAATATCAAATACTTTATTAATTCATTAATTTTAATGTGTTTTTCCCCTGAAAAGCATATATCAAAACCATATATCAATACAAGTTTAGTAAAAAATATCTGTTATTCTGAAATATTTTAATCTCTTTTTTCAGTGTAAAATGTTTTTTATATAAAATAACATAAATTTTCTTTAAAAATATGATTAAATTCAATTCATATATAAATAATTTGTTCAAAACCTTTAAGCAATTGTCTGTCTGTCTGGACAGCACTGAGAGGACTAACAATTTATTTGAAGCAAAAGTACAGCCATTTCTGACAAATAAACAATTTTCTATTAAAAAGGTTTCAAAATCTGTGAAAATGTGAAGAAAAACATAAATAATAAAACTGAGAGACAATTTTGATTTGAAATAATTCACAGCACAGGGAATATACCTCTTGTGATATAAGAGAGTGAATTTGAATTTTAGATGGCATTTAACGACAACAACAGGTAATCCGCAATAAAATAATAATTTGAAAACTTTGTTGAAGTTATTATAAAATATTTGCAATTTATTTATTATAATTTTTGTATTACTTTTGTATTACTTTTAGTGCTTAACCCCCACTAAGGCTTTAATACATTTGGATGTCTATCCACAAAAAATTATTGATATTATTTACAATCATTGAGTGAATGAGTCGTTTCAATCGTTTTATTATAAAATATTAGACATTTATTATATTATATTGGACTTATAGTCTGGACTGTCCCTGACTATCTATTATTGCCTTCTCTCATTTCAATTTTATGACTCAATCATAATAACAATAATAATAAGTGTTATCATCACTTGTTTATTGTTAAGCAAAATGAAAACTCCTTGTAATAGAAAAAGTGAATAATAATCACATGTTTTTGTATTTTATTTGTTTTGAAGAGAATTTATGTGAGAATCGGTTGAAACACTCCTAAAATAGTTTTGATTGAAAAAAAATTAAATTTATTGAAGAGTTTTTTGTAAACAATTTTTACCATGTTCAATTTCTCGGACTAATTATAAAAAACAAATAATTTGTTAAAAAGACTACAGAAATAGCAACAAATGATAAAGATTTGCATAAAATTTGATTTTAATAAAAAACACATTTTATCTTTTGATTATTATTGATGTGAAGTAAATCTCTGAAGAGATGTGTAATTGTGATGCGGTTTGGATGCTGAGGAGGAGGAGGGGGACTGTAATAATATGTATACATATTTGTGTTATTTATGCGGATATGCTTTTACTATCTTTTTTGATGTTATGCAAATGATATCCCAGTGCGTGATCTGATGCCATAGCATAACATACTTTTCCCTATTTATAGCTCTCTCTCTCTCTCTTTTTATACATTACTGTAATAATCAATATATAAATCTCTGTCTAAGTATTTATATGTAAATTACATTTTTCAATGAGTTGTCTGTTGTTAACATACATTTTGATGACTTTGTCGATCACTAAACAAATTGCTTATTCTTCTCTCAGTATATATTGTTTCGCATAAAATACTAATATTTTATGTCTTATTCTCTCTATTCATAGCATTATTAATAACATAACGGATGTAGAAATTCATATGACTTCTCATAAATAAGAGTCAAAATAGGAGAAAATATATGTGTTTTCCGACAACAAAATATATTTATGTAATTCTTGTGTGACCTCTGATGAGCTCTAATCTCTTGAGCCTAAAGACACAAAATTTATATAAAAATAGCGATTCGACAGAAAATAATCCAATTTTTTGTTTTTACTGCCGCTTAAGAGATATTTTGTAAAAAAAGTAAAGTAAAGTTTGGTAACTATTAAAACAACTTTTTCAACAATAAATTGTAATCTTATCGCTCAATAGTGGAGACAAAAAGCACTTAAAAAAAGTAAATTCTTTGAAATTTGAAAAAACTTTTCTCAAATTGAAATCTATTTCAAAAGTCATAATAAAGTGTCGATTATTTACTTTTTTGGGTAAAGATTTTGAATAATAATTATTGTTATCTATTATAAGATATTTGTGAGTTTGAGGTTAGATCTCGACGTGTCGTCACAAACTCATTATCATTACTATTATCTTTGAGACGAGCCCTTCCACTCACATCTATATATCATTCAAATTTCAATCACATAATACACTCACACAATATATACTGACATTTATTTTTATAACAAACAAAAGATTACCAAAAACTCAAATTTATTTCAATCTTTTCCTTCTTTTGGGAATTATTGTGATTTATTTAACAAAGTATAGCACAGGTAGGTTTGGGTGTTTGTGGGCTTTTTATAATAAAAATACTTTTCCACAATTATTTCATGTTTTATAATTTCTGTTTTATAGTATTGATGAAAATTGGATAACAATTTAAGAGTAATTCATTGTATATATGAATAAAATTAAAGTCACTTTTCAACATAAATAACATTTTTTCATAATTATTGAACAATTCATTGAAAATATTAATTAATTAATTATATAGAAGTTAAACTGTATTTGAGAAAGCGTTGGAGACTTTTGCATACATTTTAGGATTTCTTTTGACTATAATTTTGAATTAAATTTCAGTTTTGTTTGTTATTATATTGAATTATAGGTGAAAGTGTAAAATCAAAAATCCAAAAAATAAAACTATATTTTCGTTGAAAATGAGAAAAAATTATTAATCAAACCATTAGTCCAACAGAAAGAGAGACTATTAAAAGGTTAATAAAACTCTTAGAAATATTATTTTATAATAGCTTTTCATATGATATATAAAAACATTTAAAAATAAATAACAAATTTGAGCCATAATTGTGGACAGAATTGTGGATATAAATCATAAAATGCTGAAAAAATCTCTTTCTCTTGTAATTGAAGTAAAAATATATAAAACTTTCAATTATTGAATAGTTTTGTGAAAAAGTTTTTCTTCTCTTGAATTCCATTCTCTCCTGAAATCTGAAATTCTTATTATTCAAACAGCATGAGGTGAACCACAGTACTGGCACTGCCACCACAGCACAGGTATCAATAGATTAACTAAATGTTAAAATTTATAGTGAATTAAGGAATTGAAAGGGAGAGCACTGGTAGATTGTGTTCAAATCTATGGGCGTCTGAAATGACTATAAATTGAGACAAATATTGCGTGACAAACACTGACAAAGACTGGAAAAGGTCATATAATGTGAACTGAATTTTGAATTCCCTTCACAATTGCTATTCTTATTTCTCTTTTTATTTGAGAAGATCGATATCTAAAGGAATTCACAAAATGACCCTTTCGTTCACTTTTATGATTGTATAATTGGTTAAAGCATTTGTATTGATATAAAACTTATTTATAGCTCAAAACTTTTTTTTATTACACATTAATTAGAGGTTAATTAAGGGTTCAATAATTTTGAGGTCAAATTCAATGATTGATAAATAAATTATTGTTTTGAATGACAATTATAAGTAATTTTAAGTTGAGAAGAGATAATCAGAAAATGCTTGGAAATGGCTCTTAAAAGCATCGATGACTAAAGGTTTGACAAACTCTTATCGTTATATAAGCAGCACTCAAATAACCGGTGCTATAATTGTTGGCATTTTCTCCTTAATAAACGAGTTTTTATAAATCAAATGTGTTTTGAAAACCTTTGATAAAAGAGTGAAATACAGTGTCTATAGAGTGTATTAATGACTACAAACAAAGTTATATTAATGATAGCTTAGGGGTCACTGATGTCGGATGGGCACAGGTATGTCAAAAACATTTTTAAACAATATTTTTAGCTTTCTAGAAAGAAAATGGTTTTGATATTGATATGGCACTCGTAGTTATGAATGTTAAACATTGTAATGGACTAATATTTCCTTCCCCCATCTGTGCCTCTCCCCATCCCTCAAACATCCATTCCTGCTATTCCTCCATATGTCATCATTTCCAGCCCATCAACATTAATGTGGGTGCGATTGAACCACATTTAGATTACAAACATTGAAAAACACAAAAGTCTGAGAAAAACAGTGAAAAAGAGAGGAATTCACAAAACGTGAATATATTGAGCATCAAATACTTGCAAAAATATTAATCAGGGGAATTTGAAAATTTAAATTATATTTATTTTGAGTATTAAATTAAAACTGAATTAATCTGAAAATTATTTTAATTTTGTTTTAAATAAATAATAATTTGGTTTATATATCGACATAATGTGTATAAATAATAAAAAAGGTAATTTTGATTAAAATTTAAATTTAGTCATTAAGTCATAAATAATATAAAGAAAAACATTTCATATAAGAGTTATTTGTGAAACAAAACAAAAATACTTAAACAGAGAACCAATTGATAATAAATAGTACACTAATTAATACAGAAATCGGTCAAACCCTTAGCCATTAAGGGCCAAATATAATAATATTTTTATCCTGAACAAATTACATTCTTATCGTTCATCCCATTAGAGACTGTAAATTATATTTTAAGAAATTGTCAGAAATTTTATTTTAATTAAAAATTGTATTTAAATAACAGTTTTGGATCAAAAGTTTTATTAATTTGTGATGAAAGCCAATTGAGAATACCTGTGCTAATTACCTTTCCTATAAATAACTAATAGACATCAACTTGCTCATTAGTATATAAAACAATAAAACAATGTTAAAACTCAACCATAATATTACATAAAATCAATTTAGTACCAAGATCATTAAATCAACAATTCATACAAGGAGTGACCAAAAAAACATTGTTTTCTGAAAAATGAGATTTTTATTCAAAACTTTTTAATACTTTTTAAATTTATTCTCAAAATCTCTAAAAACCTTTTTTTTAATAATATATTCAAACTTTTTGTCGTTTTTATGTCTTTTTGAATGAAAAATAAAATAACTTTTTTCTGTTGTCTTTAAAGGTATTTGACTTTTAATACTCCCTGTGCTGAGAGAGTAATCTTATAATCGATTGAAAAGATAATAATATTAAACAAAAAACTTTGAGATAAAAGAATATTATTTTCAAAATAATTAATAAAATATAAAATGATTTATTGATTAAAAAATATTTTTAATAATTTTGATGAAAAATTTGAACAAAAGTGATGCTCAAAACGCACCCAACCCTGGGGGCTGTGAATGGATATTACATTGACTTTTGTTTGATTGCATAATATTTATGTTAAAAATCACTTCATTTCTCTAATTATTATATTTTTGTTTAAAATATTTTTATCAAATATTTGTTTAAATCGTTGTTTGTTTTTGAGACCAATAATTATATTCGACAGTGGCGTGACTGGCCTGGAATGGCAGGTATGGCCGTAAGAAATACAGTCAAACAAATCAGTCAAACAGTCATTCAAATTGTGTTTGCACTACAATTAGTCACAAACCGACTGTCCCTTCAATTTGCAAGGAATTCTTTAATTTATCTTTTCATCAATTATTCACAAAAATCTTAATAAAAATTAATTCAAAATTAAAATCTAAAGGATTTATAAATAATTTAATTAAAACTTTTTTTGGGGTTATGTTAGAGAAGAGAAGAGACAAAACATATTTTGAATTTCTGGTGCTCTCGTGAGTGAAGGCCATAATTAATAACAATCTCAAAGATTGCCAAAAGAATCTCTACCTGGCCAAAGATTGCCAGTGCAGTCAATATATCAATAAATATATTGTAAAATGTTTTTTGTCTTAAAATCACTGATAAAATGGTTCTCTTAAACCCTTTTTGATTATTTAGCAATAAATGGTTTTGAAGAGATGTCATTTTGATTGTGAAATGAGAATTAAGTATTAAATCAGTTTTGGATATAAAAACATAGATTAATATCTTTCTCTCTCTCTTCTCTTTTAATTTCTCTTTTATTTTAATTATTTTTCTTGAAATTAACAAAATTTTCTCATTTAAATGAGTTTAAACTCCTCTCAAGTCATAAAAAAGAGTTTAAAAAATATTCAATTCTTAGGAAATAAAACAACTTTTCATATGTTTTTATAATTGAATTAAATGTCATTAAAGACAACATTTCTTAAAAGTTTATTAAATTGTAAAACCAAATATTTTTTCCGCAAAAAACGCCTTTCCTTTGAAGCACTTAATAAATTATTGGTTTTAATGACAAAAGTGTTGTTTAATTAAAACCAAACTTAATTGCAAAACAATATAAAAGGTTTTGATTATAATCTAAACCAAAAGAAAAAAAAGTAATAAGAAATTAATTTTCTTTGTTTTTTTGGGTCAATAATGAGTGCAATAATGAGTGCTTTAAAAATACTTTCATTTTTGGGAAAATTTAATTTTTGGGTTCAATGCTTGAGAATATTTGTATCAAAATCTATTGAAACCTGTTTTCTATTGTTGTGTTTAGCGTGGAGGTCAGCGTTAACGGCATTACCAATAATAGGCATATAAATGATGAGCGATCACCAAATCATTGTTGCAAACAATACCTGTCCAATAATAGACATTGATAGCCTGAAGACAGGAATCATCAGTGGATCTGTCTGTCCATGTCAATCACACACTTTAACATGGACAATCTTCTTGTGGATAATATAGTATAAAATCAATACTTGATATATTTGTAATTGTTGAATTATAAATGTGTTGTGAACATGCAAAGACAGAAAGAATTTCACTCCAGGCCTTTGAAGAGGCAATGAATTGATTTTAAGATTACTTTTCTTTCATTTCATTATTGATTAAAATTTCATTTTAAGAATCAATAAATTTTAAGACTTTTAACAAAAATCATATTATTTGACAATTTTATGAATTTTATGTTTTTATATGTCTTTCACTTGACTTTCAATTTTGTAATTAAAAATAGTTTAATAGCCCTTCAGATTGAAAATATTCAAACATTTCGAACAAATCAAAATATAATCTTGGTAATAATTTTTTTGGCACTATTATTTGGCTCAGGTAGACACTGTCACTGGCACTGGCACTGGCATTTCATTGTAGCCCGGGAGCCCTAGAGGGTATTGGGAACCAGTTGCACAGGTGTGCCATTATATTGATATCATTTGTGACAAAATTATTAAAAAATTAATAAAAAATCAATAAAAATATGAAACAATGTTAAGGAATGTTATGCCTTTCGGGGGCTTTTGTTTTAACATGCAAATTATATATTAGTGATAATAATAGAGAATCGACCCTGGCTTGCATGAAAAGCACCTTTTTGTCACTTTATTCATCAGATTTGAGTTTAGTTTAGACATTTGGTAACGAAGCTTGAAATGGCTTTGAAATGCTTTAGAAATCGATTGATATGTTGTTTAACAATATTTTTCTCAATTTTTTACAATTTTTCTGTCAATCAATGTTTACAACAATGAGTAGAAGATTAGTGGACAGGTATGCCGAACAATGATACCCGCCCTCCAATGAGTGGATGGGCGATACTGACAACAATACTGACACAACTACTCAATAGAAATCTTTTGTCCGAAAGTTCAATGACCTCTACATTAGCATAGAATTCATATTAACTTATAGTTAGTATTAATATGTCTATAATTAATGTAATATATTATTGAATAGCCTTTAGGGCTATATATATGACAAAGAACTTATATAAAACCAATTATTATCACAATACACTCAAGGTTAATTATGGCCCTCCAGCCCCACCATTGTCTGGCCAATCACGCAATCACAGTGTCCGAAATTATTGTTATTAAAGCACTGGTAGTGAAAAAACCAGTTTATTAGAGATGAGCCTCAAAGAAGACAATTTACATTCAATTTGTCCTTGTTCACATTTTTATAGGGTTTTAAACTTTTTTCCTATAATTTCTGTGATCTAAGAGGAACTGTAGTTCAGAGAAACCAAAACAGAGAACAGTCTCTGTTCTCAAATAGACTTCCGGATATTTGTAATCCATTTCCGCAGAAATTTTTCTCACAAAAAATATTTCAATAATTTTGTCATAAAATTGAATTCAAATTGAATTTTGTGTTAATTTTTGAATAAAAAGTCAAAAATTAAATGTTTTTCTCAAAAATTAAATCAAAAATAATTAATTGAATAAAAAATCAATAAATTGTAAATTAATTGTCAATTTTAGAAAAGGGGGACAAAAGGGGAACAACACTTTAATTGAAGAGTTTAGAGCACTGGTAAAGCACTTGTAGTTTTAAATATTAATTATTTTAATCATTTATAATTCAAGAATTGTTTTCCCAGATCTACCGGTGCTTTGGAGCACTGGTATATTGTATAACACACGCTTGGACTTAAAAGTCGCAAATATTTTAAGACTTTTTAAGAGATTAAAGATTTATGAAAATATTTGACTTACGTTTTGTTTTCACTGTTTTTGTCACAAAGAAAATGATTTTTAAGAAAAAGTGAATAAAAATTGAATTAAAATTCAAATCTGTTTTCAAATAAAACTCTTTTATTGTAAACACATTTGAAGTGTTTTTTCTTTCCCCCCATTTATATCCCCTTTCCTTTCAATTGAATTGTTTTTAATTAACTTTTAATTAAAAAGAAATTGATTTCCAAAACAACTCCAAAAGTTACTGTTCCTCCCATTCCTCCGCTTCCCCAAACAGATTATCTCCAGATTAGCAGTTTATCCATAAGAGGACTGTCATTCCTCCCTGTGCTCTCCTGGGCTGCAATAATTCATTGAATATTTATGAGCACAGGTAGTCTAAGACCAGACAATAGGGAGAGGAATGGGATTTAAAAGTATTTTTGTTGAAAAAAGTTTTAAAAAAAAGTTTTAATTGTTTTTTCATTGGTTAACAAAAAGTTCAACGAATCTTCAAATCTTATTGTTTTTGTTTGTCGGCACACGACAGACGACCGGCCAAATAATAATACCTCCCTGTCCTCCCTGGCCAACTAATAATCCTCTTATGAATTATTCAATTTAATGCCTGTCCTGTCCTCTTGTCAATGCCTTAAAAACCAAATTCTCAAAGAAAGGATTGAAAACAAAAGCTTTGTCTACCATTCCTCCCGTTCCTCCCATTCCTTTATTGGGGAAAATCAATAAAACAAGTGATGAATGGGAGGCGCCATCTACTGGAGCACAGGGAGGAAAGGGCTTATAGTGGTAATTAGATCTAAAAGAGCTGTCAATCGAAAAGATGTTTGTTTCCAGTGCTCTCTAATGAAGAGTGACGGCCAGGGATGCCCTGTGCGCACAGGGATCTCAATGGCATTACATTACACTCTCTGTGCTGTCAATCAAAATAAAATCCATTTTTCTCTTAATATAAATAAAAATAACTTTTTTTGTCAACACTTTTGTGAAAAACAATAGTTTTATATAAAAAGGGACTAAAAGTACAGTTAATTGAAAGTGAATTCATTAAACCATTTGATTGTCATTGGAGTCCACTATTGGTTGCCGTAATGACCGCCAGGTCTGACCTCGAAGTTCCGGACAAAACGTATAAAAATATGGACTTAAAGAGAGAACACATAACCACTCAAAGAGTGCCGAAAGACAGTGGTCACCGAACCCGGGATCAGCTGCTGACCACTGAAGACGAAATCGGTTGTCGAGGAAGGTATTGATGCCGACGGCGGCCACAGAGAGACCGCCGAAGACTATCATTAAAAATGCAAAAATAATCGCAAAAAACGTGAAATAAAAACGGATTTTAAAAATGTTTTCATTTTTGGACTCTTTTTGTGTTAAAAACGTCTAAAAAATGAAAAACAAATAAAAAAAAAGTTTTGTTTTGTTTTAATCTTTGGAACCATTAGTATGAGGTATAGAATGGCTCCGCCGAAGGCCAGACACACACCGACGCCGTGACCGACAATGAGTTCCGTCATTCGGTAATTACCGATAAGGAGGACACCGACGGACGTGAGATATCCGAGGATTAGCGCCATTTTGTTGACCTTTTGATTGATTAAAGTTTTTAAAGTTTTCTTCATTTGTTTGTATTTAAGGAAAGCTGTGAACGAGACTAAAGGCCAGTCGGTTAGGGGTTAGGCATCACGTGATTACTCAATACGTACTGAAGATGGCGTTGAAGTCCAGAAGTGTTGAGAAGAGTGACGCCTCAGGCGGTAGTCCTCCGCAGTCACTGATATACGGCCAGAGAGGAGTCACGTGACCATTGATTACTGCAAAGCAATAACTGTTTTTCAATGAAAGGATTGTTTTGTTGTGTTTGAACTGAACTCACGGCAGAAGACAACACACAGGGGTTAACACAGACACCAGAAGAGGAAATAAATTCAAAGAAATCATTTCAAAATCATTTCTAAAACTCGTTCTAAAAGTTATTTCCGTTTCCTTAAGCGTCATCACTATAACAACGCTTTGTCAACAACTGATGGGAACAGTGGTGTCAGCACTGGTCACACAAACCAAACTCAAAATTATGTTTTTTTTTATATTTTAGTGCTTTTTGTGATTATAATTGTTTGCAAACTCTAATTGTATTCTCATATTAAAAAGTACTAAATATTCGTTACGAGAAATGAATCAATATTAGAATGATTTGCATATAAATTGATATTTTAGTACTTTTTATAATAACAATGTCAATGAGTTATAATATGAAAAAGTATTGAATTGTTGTGAACGTAATAATTGTAAAATAAAAATGTCTTTGAGAGTAGTTTTCAATTATTTTATTCAAAATAAGACCGAAAGTGGTCTTTGGATGACACGTGCAGTCACTGTATTCTTCACCCTTACCTATCTCTTTACATCCCATTCCTCTCAATTCCAGAAAGCATTTATAGCTTCTGCATCTACCAGTGCTCTACGTCTTCATCAAAGACTTCCTAATTTCCGATTCAATCGTCAATTCCTGGCCATTTTGGTGGCCGAAGATTCTGCACATTATCTTCTTTATTCTTTAATCTTCATATTCACTAATCCTTTATCTTTAGCTCTTCTTCCCATCTCTTTATTTGCATTCCTCCACTTCTGCTCTACTGCTCTCTCATTGGTTGATAGAAGTGGTCAAAGAGGTAATCACGTGATCTCTGTCCTTACTGTCCACTGACTTCCCGATTCTGACCAATAGGAATGATTGGGAACTGTTTATCTTCGGTGACGTCACATCAGACATCAATCCTACAGACAGTGGCATTGGCCGAGATTGTCCTCTTCCCGACTCTGGTGTTGGCATTATTATCTTCGGCGACTTCATTGGTGACACCATTTGCTTATTACCGATTTCTGTCCATGAGATACGTTTCCCGAAGAAATCCTTATACACGACAGATGTTCCATGAATTACGTCAATCATTGGAAGGATTTGTAGGAAGACCTCAATGTCCTCACGTGATCACTAGATTAACCAATCATATGATTGCTTTAATATGTCGTTTAGCGCCACCAGTTGTCGCCACTAATACTAATACTACTCAACAATGAAATGAAATTCAAAATAAAATTAATTAAAAAAAAACTTTTAAATTCTTGTCTCGAGGGGAAGGAAATGGGGGGAAGAGTGTGTGGGGGAAAGGGGGACAAAGACAAGGAAATAGGGGAAGGAATGGGGGAAAAAGCTTTTAGTCTTTGGTTTTTGGGTTCACTTTCTGGTCTTTTTCGGTGTTTTCTGGTTTTCTTGGTTTTTCGGGTGTTTTCAGTGGACAGACAGATGACGTCATTATAATATCTTCTTTGGATTAATATTTTATGAATTAATCTTTTAATCCAAAGAATTAGCGCACGAGAGAAGAGTCTGCGTGAATACTGATCTCTGATTGGTTGGCGTTGAGAGGATCGGTAGCACGTTCTTCAATTCATTGTTTCTCTTCATTTGGAAAAGAGTTTTTGATCACGTGATGTCAATGTCTTGTCCACCACTAGAGACCGGAAGTCAGAGTTCAACAACAGAACGGAAGTTAAATGAAATGATTTTCGAATTATTTTTATTAAAAAGTCGTTTAAAAGTAAGAAATCTCGAGATTTTTGAATTTCGGTGAAAATGAAAGAGAATTCAAATGAACTCTTTCTTCCCCTCTTTTCCCCTCTAATCCTTTACAATGCCTTCCCCCCTCTCTCTCTCTCTCTCTCTCTCGAGATTTGCTTTGTTTTCAATTATTTCTCTTTTGACGACAGAAGACGACAGAAGACGACCGACGCTTCTCTCCGGTGAGTCCAACAATGCTTTCAATTATAATATAATTTCAATTCACGAGAAAAACAAATAAAAATTATTTCAAAAAAAAAAAGGAAAAACCGTTGGATTTGTCGAAACCTAAAGTGTCCACAGAACCCCCGAAAGTACCCCCAAAAGTACCCCCGACAATACCCCCGACAATACCCCCGAAAGCTTCCCCTCGAACTCCCCCGACAACGCACGTGAAGAGACCAATGAATGCGTTTATGGTTTGGGCGCGTGACGAGCGTCGAAAGATTTTAATCACGTGTCCAGATCTTCATAATTCTTGTATTTCAAAGATTTTGGGACAAAAATGGCGGAAAATGTCTTCCGAGGAAAAAGCGCCATTTTACCAAGAACAATCGAGATTAAGTATCGAACATGCCAATCGATATCCTGACTATCGATATCGGCCAAGACCTAAACGCAAGTGCGTTCTGGACGGACGGAAATTAAGAATTTCTGAATACAAACTCGTGATGAAAGAAAGACGTCACGAACTACGCTCTCATTGGTCAGTATCGCCCCCTTATAGCCCTCTCTCATCCCCCTCTTTATAGGTCCAGCGCGGGACCGGCCAGTGCTGGCCAATCAGCGGCCGAGAAATAATGATTTAAATTAATTTATTTAACGGTTTTTTGTCACGAAATGCTTTGAATTGTTGTAAAATTGGCGCAAAATTTAAACAATTTTTTTGATTTGTATTTCAATTGTATTATTGTTTATCACGTTCTCTATGTTCTCAATGTTTTCTAAATGTTTAATATTCATAAGTTTAAGACTCGTGACCAACAAATGCACTCTTTTTGGACCGAAATAATGGCTTTCAATGAAAATAAGTGAAAAATAATTGACTTTTTATACAATTTTTTTCATAAAAATCAGAATTTCTTTAATAAAATAAAAGTCAAATAAAAGTCAATTAAATCCGAAAAACACAAAACAAATATAAATTTCATTCAATTATTTAGAAATTCAAATGTTTTGACCAATTCTTCAATCATTGGTTCAATCATTCAATTATTCAAAACCAAAGACTTTTAAATCAATAATTAATGTCAAAAACCTTATAATCTTATATTCTCTGCTCCCCATCAGCACAGGGATCCCATTCCCCATCCCATTATAGTGTCAATAATTCTATTGATTTTCCGAATCTCTACGTCACCACTGCTGACACCTACCGGTGAGTTGACAACAGCGCCACAGACGAGTAAAGCGCGCACTACTGGTTGTATGGAGAGATGGCAGCACTGAATGAATGATTGATTTTAAACGGATTTTAATAACAATTGAATAAACTTTAAAAATCACGAGAAAATGATTGCGTGATTACGAAATAGGAATTCAGAAAAATGATTTATATTTGTAATAGAATTGAGAGAAGCGTGAGTATCACGTGACCACAACAGATTCGGCCCGAAGACAATGGCCAGATTAGAAGCCGTCATCTTATTCCAGTCCGATCTGTCCATTACCCTCACGAGGAATTCGACCAGAAAGCGTAATAACTACGGGAAAAAGTGGTCAGAAGTGGTCAGAATCGGTGGACAAACCTTATAGTTATCTTCGGGAAGTCTTTGACCAATCAGACTCTTGGCCACAGCCAGTCGTTCCGTCGGTCGCGAAGACGGGATCTGTTGGAAATCAATGACGTCATCATATAATTCAAACGTAATTAATGGTTCTTCCAATTCCCGTAAAAACGATTTCAAGATGGCGGCGGCCAAGTGGGCACCGGAATCACCGAAGCGGGTCCAGTCAACGGTATGTCCACTGTCCAGTTCCCGCTGGACTTCCCGAACTGTGGCCACATTGGCCGAGCGGCGGAAGAGTCCTTCGGTCTGGAGGTTAGTCTCTGAGTCTAAGAACTGGACGCATGCGCGGACAACTCGGGGAATCGGGTCGCCATTATTGTTGTCTTTGAGGCTGAGGAAGAATGTCTTTTAGTGGTCAATTGGCAATTAGTGTCACGTGATTTACAATTTTAAAGAAGTTCGGAACTGTTGAGTGGCTGTGATTGGTCGGTTGGGTTGAGAGGGTTTGGCCAATGATTGGTCATAACGAATGACGTCATCGGGAATCAGTAATTGGTTGAGATTAAGCCACGCCTCTAATTGATCCAATTGGTGGATATAATGAAGTTTTTTACCGAATTTCGCGCTACCGAAAAAGTGGTCAGAAGTGGTCAGAATCGGCGGTAATACCTGATAACTGGTCGGAAGAGTCGAAGTAGAAATCTGACCCAAGGGGTGGGATGGACAATAAGAAGGGCTTTTAGGTTCTTCCGGTACTTCCGGTCAAAAGCCCGAAATGCTGTCCATAACCACCGAAGTGGAGGTTTATTTCCCGAATTTAAACCAAAATGAAAATAAATTAAAGAATAATCAGATTCTACAAATCCATCCAGGACATATAGAAGATATCTATTTCGGGAATTAATGGTCACTTTTCGGGTCCAATTCTGGTCATAATATTTACCGTAAAAGACGATTAAAATTAAAGTTTTTATTATTCGGTAATCTCGTGGCGAATATTGTTATCACAGTTCGCGCACATCTGTCGTCTCCCGACACCTCTACAACTCCTAAACGGGAAATGTCGTCCCAAGTGTCGTCTCTGTCGTCAAGTGTCGTCTCTTCAAAATCATCACAAAGCAGTTCCATGTCTTCAATATCTTCGTCTTCCTCGACGGCTACGGCGACGGCAGTGGCCAACTCGGTGTCGTCAAACTCTAATCCTGGTTCGTGGTCTAAGTCCTGTCCCGCTTCGTTGCTGTGGAAGGACTGGAAGTGCTCTTCAGATTCTACGACAACAAATCAATTGTTTGATGGTTTCTATGACAACCGATTGCTTACCATTCATTGTTATCTTGTTTTGTTACTATGGTAACCAAACAGCGCCGCCTATTGTCCTCCAATTCCTGTCCCGAAGTGGTCAACACTTTGACCGAAATTGAGGTCAAAAATGGCGACAAAAGACCAAAAGTGGATGTTTTGACACAATTATGATGACGTCATAAATGGATCGAAGTTTTGGTTCTTTTCTATACATAGAGTCACAGAGTATTGGTATAAAAAAGGACGGGAAGTGGTTGTGACTCAAAATGAATGCCAACAATGAGTTTGAAGTTTTTGATGGATTAATAAACGCTTCTTCAGTTCGGGAAGTGTTGGACACTTACCGTCGGCTTAATGGCCTCTTGTCATTGGCCGCCGGGAACTTCCAATACTTCACGAGATTAAGAATGAATTTGAATTCAAAACAGATTTTAAAATACAATAAAATTCATTCAATTCTTCAGAAATTAGAGAAAAGAAGTCAACAGAAGCTCTACCACAACAACTGTCTCCTCCGCGGTCAACGTGTCCTTGTCATCGGCGGCGGGATTTCTGGTCTTCGGGTGGCCATTGAATTGTTATTATTGGGAGCCAATGGTGAGTAATTGTCTTCAGTTGACCATTAATTATCTTCTTCTTCTTATTCCTCTGGAAGTGATTTGTGTGGAGAAGAGAGATACGTTCTCCAGAAATAACGTCATCCATTTGTGGCCGAACGTTATTTCTGACCTCAAGCTATTGGGGGCGAAGAGATTTTACGGGAAGTTCTGCGTCGGCGCAATAGACCACATCTCCATCAGACAGATCCAATTGATCCTCTTGAAGATTGCTCTTATCTTCGGATTAGACTTCCGGCCAAACATCGAATTTCGGGAATTATGTCCGCGACTGACCACTCCCACTCCCGCCGCCGCGTGTGGCCAACAATGTCAATGTTGTTGTCATTCTCATCGGAAGTCTTCAGTGACCACAGATGGCGCCAATTGTCACTTCCAGAGTTCAGTTACCGGAGAGGAAGTGGAAGTAGTCGAAGAACTCAATAGAATGGCATTTAATGTCGTCATCGGGAGTGATGGCAGAAGAAATACTCTTTTCCAAGACTTTCCCCGTAAAGAGTTCCGCGGGAAACTGGCCATTGCTATTACGGCCAACTTCGTGAATCGGCGGACAGAACCGGAAGTTAGAGTTCCCGAGATTTCCGGTGTTTCTTATATTTATAATCAAAAGTGGTTTCGCTCGCTATTGGCTGAAACGGGTATCCAATTAGAGAACATCTGTTACTATAGAGACGAAACACATTATTTCGTTATGACTGCAACAAAACATTCATTATTATCTCGAGGTGTAATTGAAAATGATTTTCCTGAAACTCATTTGTTGCTAAGCGACACAAACATTAATAGACAACAGCTGTTACGTTATGCACGTGACGCCGCCCATTGGACTTCCGGTTTACGGGATTTGGAGTTTGCGCAGAACGCTCTCAATTCGGCGGATGTCGCGCTCTTTGACTTCACTTCCGTTTATGCCGCCAGAAACGCCTCCAGGTATCCATAGCAACGCCCCCTTTGACCCCCACCCCCTCTAAACCCCCTTTTCTTTAGAGCGAAGCGCGTGTTTACTAAATGCTGTCAACCAATAGAAGAAGAGAATTCAAAACACGTGTTAATGTTATTAACCGGTGATTCGTTGCTCGAGCCGTTCTGGCCAACAGGTTCGGGTGCTGGTCGCGGCTTTTTATCGGCTCTGGACGCGGCCTATACATGTGTCCAGTGGGCGTTGAAAGTGGACCAATCAGGAGCGACGGATTCTTATGACGCAATGGTTGACGTAATTGCTGAACGGGAATCAATTTACCGACTTTTGGCTCAAACGACACCCGAAAACATCTCTACAAAAGAATTCTCATTTTTACCGAATAATAGATACCAAAACTGGTCAAAGAATTCAATTCCCGAAATCCGAAAACAAATTCTTCATTTGATTGGTTCACAACTTCCCAACAATGAAACAATGGCCGCAAAACGTGCCCGAAGAGCAACAGTGGCCATCACCACACGTGACTTACAAGAGAGCCAATCAGAGAAGAACAGAGCGACAGAAGAAATGGATTTCAAAGACGACACAAAGACGACACGTCGTGACGACAGGATAGACCGGAAATCGGATTGGCTTTTGGGGTCAAAGAAACCGGAAATCATTGAAAGAGCGAAGAATTTGGAACAGATTTTAAGCGAAAAAAATGTTTTTAAACCGAAATTAGAAAAAGTCGGGAAAATAGAGGACAACGATTGGAATGTTCGGGTTTGGAAACAAAACACTCTTTTCGGTAATTATTGACTTCCGGTTATCAGGATCAATTGATTTTATTGTTTTAGAGACAAAAAATGGTTCAAAAAGTGGAAAACCTGTTCTCAAGAACTCAAAAGAGATTTTAAATTCAAGAAAAGAGAAAATAGAAGAAAAACTTTTCCAAAAGACGACAAAAGACGACAAAAAGACGACACAACACGACGTGTCGTCTCAACAATGGATTCAAACACTTTCCGAAGAATTGACGCAAAGAATGGCCAAAGACTCGGGAAATAAGTTTCCCGAAGTTGTCCGGACACCCGAACTTCCGGTTCCGTCCTCTTCGATGCCGAAATGTTCGCGATGTAGTCTTGACGTGTCCGCAATGGAAAGGATCTCAGTTTCGGGAGATATTCTTCATCGGTAAGTATCTTGGGATTAACTGGGATTAGGATTAACGGATTATCTTTTCTTTAGATCTTGTCTTCGGTGTTCAAAGTGTGGAATAAGTCTTCGTTTAAATGAATTCAGAAATGAATTGAAATTTCTTTGTATTTATTGTTTAAAAAGAAATTCAAATTTGAATTCAAATCTCAAATCAAAACAATTGTTTCTCTCGAGAGTCGAAACAATAGATTTCAGAGAACGCGCGGAATTTGAAAATCAGAATTTCCAAGTCGTGGACAGAACTCCCGTCAACGCCAACGCCCCGCCCACTGATGACACGCCCACCGACGACAGTGACGACACGTCGTGTTCTATGACGACAACTGACGACAGCGACGACTGGGAGACCCAATCAGAAGAGAGCGAGAGTCGGGCGCCGGTAGTGGAAGAGCCAATGAGCGCATCGATTGTGAGTATTGTTAGCACCGAATGACAAATAATTTTGTTTTCATTTTAGTCAAAAAAAGTCGTAAAAAGTGTTAATCCTGTCGTTAATAGTGTCGTTAGTGTCGTCCCTCCCGTTCTCTGTCGTCCCCGAACTCGTCGTCTATTGACTAAACTCTTTAACCCATAAACTACTAATCCCTTTAATCCCTTAATCTATTAACTCGTTAATCCGATTAACACTAGTTTCGGCTTCAATTTTAAGCTTAATCTTAATCCAATTTTAATCCATAAAAAAGCCGTCGATTTGTGTGACGGAAGTGTCGTCTGGACGACAGATGGGACGACAGGACTACCGATATTTGGGTTCTTTTACTGAAAAGCTTTTTCGTTCAAAATCTCAACCAATGATTGCTTTGAGAAGAGATTTCAAACCAAAGACGACAAAAGAGACGACAGAAGACGACGACGAGACGACACTCCCGTTCGCCGATATCTGTGACCAGAATGGCCACCATTTCAGTCCCGTTCGGTCTCTTCGCGCGCCGATAATTGATTTTTCGGACATTTAGTGAAAAATATTTTTATTAATAAATAATTTTTAAATTTTTTCTTTTAATTCAATGTTTTCTCTCTCGAGCTCACGCACGCGTGAATCCAATGCCTGCACGCGCCTTTCCAACTCTTCCAAATACTCTTTCTTTTTGCGTCTACTTTCTTGAGCCGATATTTTATTCTTAATCTTCCTCCGGATCTTCTTAAGTGATCTTTCTTCTGATTTAGTTAAAGGAAATCTTTGAGGAATAGGATATCCTTCTGCCACTAGAGTGCGCTTCTCTTCTTCAGTTAAAAGTACTGAAAAAATAAGTTTTTTTAACCAATCAGTGAACAGTATTAGTTGATCACGTGATTTACCGGCCGTTCCGTGAATTGCGTTCTTTGGTTGGATGGAAATGAGAGACGGAGAAGAAGCCGTCGGGAGTGTCTTGAGACCACTTTTTCGGCGGATTTCTCCGATTCTGAAGGCGTGGTTTTCCGAATCTGATCCACATTGAGAAGAGGGAGGAGTGGGAGGGAAGGAAGGAGTGGCGGCATTAAGAAGAGCGGCCAGAGTTGATGTCGTCGTTTTTGTCGTCGTTTTGGTCGTGACGACAGATGACGACACTTCTTGTGTTGCCAACAATTGAAGGTCAATGTCTTCGTCGACTGGAAAGAGATTTATAGGTCATTAGAGGTCACGTGTTTTGAGGTCAATGACCGCAAGGAATGTCAGAAAACCGGTTTCACAACAATAATACCTGAATTTCTGTTCGACTGAACGCTCGCGCAGTCATTGAGTGAATGGCCTTTCGATGACCTCTTTCCGCCGTTTTTCGCCTCTCGGCGGTCACTGTCCGCACTGTCCTCGTCCTCCGTCGGCGATCGCCGTTTTGCCGGTATTTTCCTTTCTCTGTCGTCTCTTTCGTCGTCTTCATTGTTGTCGTCTTCAGAAAGCACTGGAAACAAGTTTTTTGTCGTCAAAAGTGTCGTCAAAAGTGTCGTCTCTTACCTAAAGTTTCGGACATAAGTCTGTCGTTAAGAATAATCACTGAATAATGAGTTTTCGGAGACCACGAGAAATACGGGTTCGGGTGTCCAGTCTAAAGGACAAAAGTGGTCAGTGGACACGGCGGGTAAAGTAGATAAATCAATTACGTCACTGTCGTCATCCATTGGATCCAATTGGTGGTCATCATCCCAAACACCGATCGGTGACGTCACCGACGATTCATCGGTCAAAGAATTCATAAAAAAAGTTTTCATAAATCGCGTGAAAAAACAGATGTTTTTCACTAAAAGTCTGAGAAATGAATGAAAGAATAGTTTTGTTGAAAAGAAGTCAACACTCGATGACGTCATTGCAAGTCATGCGCAGAAGATATCAAAACAATGAAGAAATTTTCAGTTTTTTTATTAATTTTTTTAATTTTTTTATTTATTTTAAAAGACATTCAACTCTTCCATCGAATCCAAGACATTAAATATGATTACAATGTGAGTGTC
>JAQGAT010000875.1:0-21341 GCA_034687845.1 Pantelozetes paolii
AGAGACGTCCGATTGTTATAGGAATGCAATAAACGCCTCAAACAATAGCACAGGTGTATAGCTGTTATGCAATTCACAATTCATTACTCATATTAATTATCGATACAAAAGACTAAACACTTAATAATAATTATATTTTCATAACTAAAACGAAACAGAGATTCAAATAATTGACAAAAAGTCTAGTTTTGAATATCTTTTGTCAAAATTCCTGAATATTACGACTCTTTAGTGAAAATGTTTAGTGAAATGAAAGTCAGGTTTTTTAATGTTGTTCTCAAAACTGCATCGAAAAGGCATCCAAAGGCGTGACTCTTATGGCAAAGCAATACTTGTATTGCCATTAGATATCACTATTTTGGAGGACAACAACTTTTACAGGAGTTTAGGAACGGGTCTTAAGATTTTCATTGCTTTTCAATTTCTCAAACCTTAACGAAACGGATAAACATTTTTGTGCATAAAACTCATGAAAAACAAAATTTGGTTTCATTTGAAGCGCTTTTAGAGATAACTGTTGAATGAAAATACATATACAATAGATTTGATCGATTGGAGGATCGGTTGGAAAACGTTTTAAACGCCATAAGAAATTCGTGACCCCTTTCCCTACCTTTCCAACACACAGGACACACAATATAAATATCTTTTAACCCCTGAAAATGCAAAAACAAAACTCTTGTCATCCCTGGGAATGGGATATAAACACAATATTAAGGAAAAGATCTCTTTATAGCAATTGATTAACACTTTTATGAATGAAATGAAATCTCTATTCATTTCATTTCAACACTCAATCCCTGAGTCGACAAATGAATTGCAAATAACTTTAGATATAAATAATTTCAAACAAAATATTCATTTCATTTATATTTCATTAATTCAATAGTAATGAGAGAAACCCTGAATATATTTTCCACTTAAAGGGAAAGACATCAATGCTTTGGCAAAACTGAAACTGAAATCAAGTTTTAGTCTTAATTAACACTTTCTCTCATTTAAGGAGTTATGCCTTAAGACTGGAGTTATGTCTTTACCACACAATTAGGCCATCATTTGAGCGACCATTACATCAAACACTCTTAACATTTGCCACAAATATGAGATCAAAAACAAGAGATTTCTTACCATTTGTTATGATTTAAAGCCAATAATTGATTGTCGACTCAATTGAACACCAATTCAATTGACTTAACACTGAATTACAGACAAATCACGGATCAATTGGTTGGCGAAGACATTAGTGTCACTAAAATGGTATTAAATCACTGAAAACACTTGAAGACTGGTTGTCGTCATTGGCTGTCAATCAGTGGCATCACATCGTTGTCCAGACATCCAATTGTGGATCAATTGAGTGATTAATATGAAACCAATTACTAATCCAATGATGTCTTTGCTCTCATCGTCTCATTATCTCACAAATGGTTAGCAAAACGTCTCAAACAATAATGTCTTATAAATATTGTCTTCATTTGAGTCATCCACTCATAAGTGGAACCAATTCTTCAAAAGGGATTCACTTTTGGATATAATTCGGACGTCTTTTATGTCCACTCTTGGACTGAAGCCACTCCTCAAGAGTTTAACTGATCTTTCATTTAATTATTAATTAATTTTTAATAACTTTTAATTAAATTAAAGATTTTTTAATTGAAATACAAATTAAAATTAAAATTAAATTCAAATTCAAAACCAATTATCACTGAAATTGAAGTGAAATTAATGAATGTATTGAAACATCAATGGATTGGTTGTGAACTCCATCTGTGAGTGAATGGCATCTGAAGAGCAAAACATGTGTTTAAATGAGTTTATCATTGAATAACTGTTTTTCAGTTCATTTTGTGTTTCAATTGTTTTCATAATTATATTCAAATAAATATCAGTTTAACCGCAAAATTGTAATCAAATTTCAAACTCAACTGATTTTAACGTTTAATACAATTGTCTATTCATTTACACTCTTTAGCGATGCTTTCAAAGACCACTTTAGGAGTGGCCGCGGGAGTGGTCGGTGTCGTAGCCTATTGTCTATACTTTGATCGCAAGCGAAGAAGTGATCCGTTGTTTAAACAAAAGCTTAAAGAAAGTAAGCATTCATTCAATGCTTTTGTAATTGATTTTCAAATCTAATCCTTTGGTTTAAAGAGAGGGAAAAGGCCTCCAAAAGACGGGACATGAATGACAGCTCAGCCATCGATTTGCCGGATATGAGAGACTATGAATCCGTTCAGAAGTTCTTCATAAAAGAGGTCCAATTGGGTGAAGAACTTCTGGCCACAGGTCTGACCAATGAGTGTCTCTCTCTCTTGTTATTAATTGATTTGCATTGAAGGAGACATTGAGAACGGAATCGAGCACTTGTCCAATGCTGTGGCCGTTTGTGGTCAACCCCAACAACTCCTTCAAGTCCTTCAGCAGACACTTCCTCCGCAAGTGTTTCATCTATTGCTGCAAAGACTGCCAGTCGTGAGTCAGGTTTGTATTGAAAATGCATTTAATGTCTGACAAATGGCTTAATGTATGCATTGATTGATGAATACAGAAATTGGCGAAAACTGTTACCGTGACTGAGGACACGATGGGACCCGATATTATGGCCGAAGACGACGTCGAATAGAGAACTGTTTTTCTTTTCATTTTCTCATTTATTTACTCAAAAATATGTTTTCTTTTCATTCAATTCTGGATTTGATTTAATAATAGATTTGTTTTTTGTATTCAATAATCAATTTTTAATTCAAATGATTTGCAAATAAATTGATTTTATAACTAATTTTTGATTGAATTTAAACATCAATTACTGGTGTTTAGAGAGAAATGGTTTTACGTCTATTCAGGGCTACTTTGAAGACAAGGCGACTGTTAATCACAATTTGAATCAATTCTCAAATTGTTATACATTTTATCAGTTTTTATATTGAATTGAACGCAAACTCTATCTAAAGATAAATGAATTAATAATAATCTTTGCCTTCACTTCAACCGTTCATTCAATAGACGATGAATTGTATTACATATCCATTGATAACAAAAACGATTCACTTTTTCGTAGTGAATGTCAAACAAACAATTCATTCAACACTCAAGTGATTCACTATTTTTGTGCATATCTTTAGGAAAAAATCATTATTTATGACTCATTTTACTTAAAATAGAGTCAATGATAATTCAATTCATTTGTCATATCAATGTGACAGTAGATTCTGGGTCAGTGAATAAGTATCATGTAATCATAAGGGGGTTTAGACGACAGTAAAGCCAATAACCTTTCAATTACCAAATATTTGGTAACATTTCGCCAATTATTTCTATGAAAACAATTAAAAAGTTTATTATCTTTTCGTTAATGACATGAAAACTATCTGCAAATTGTTAGATAACTTTGAAAGTGCTGTAACAGACCGGAAGTACAGCCCCTTTGCATATCCTATCAATAAATACTTAAACGAAATGATAACTCAATTATTCGCAGAATCTATGACTCATTTGACAGACGTTTTGAAGAAATACTAAAACAATTGAAAAATGAATACAAAATCAACAAAAATATAAATAAATGTCAAAAAATTGATTCAATTTTTGGATTAATATTTATTTTTTAATCATTTTTTATAAGCCTTTAATTGAAAATAATTTTTTCAATCATTTTTTGATTATTATTTCAAATAATTGACTGAAAATCGTCTGAAATTTAAAACTCATTTCAAAAGTAGTTTTGATTAGATTTGAGACAAATATTTACAATAAAAATGAATTTCATATTAAATATTAAATGAATAGTTAATTAAGACCTAAACCTAAGCTATAGTGGGGAGGAGTGGGCGGTTCAGTGGTCGCCGTCATACCGTCTCACTCTCACCTGTTGTTTGTAATGGTATTCTTTGAGATAATTCTTAAGACGTTTAGGCAATTGTGTTGAATGAATGGTATCGTAAGTCAGACGGCAAGTAATGGCAGCTCTGGAGAGATGTTGTAATGAAAACGTAAAGTTCCGGTGCAATGGAATCGTCAGCATCGGCTCAAAGAACATACAATGAGACGGGTCTTTGTAGTGCTCTATAAGACCGCAGACAGTGTCCGAGGAGTAGACTCCCGGGTCGTGTGAATCAAAGCTAAATCTATGATTCCATTGCTCTATACGTGCGTGAAGTGAACGGTCGAACCGACGAAACGATACGGAGAACAGGTGTTCCTCTTGTGCGCTGTCTCTCAATAGGAAAGTGCCCTCAGGCTTGTTGTCCAGAAGTCGCTCGGCCTCATACCTGTCCATTTTGCCCCAATAGAAGCTACAGTTTGTGATTTGCAATAAGTCGGGCACAAGACAGTGGATGTAATCTATTTGTGTGTGAATCTGTTGACCTTCCGATAGGGCTTGAGATGAGTCGCTCCGAATGCAGAAGCGATTCAGGAAAGTGGTCCCCATTTCTGAGCCGTTCTCCCAACGCGCCAAATAGGGATAGGGACTGACAGTCAACGCCAATTGACTCCGCAATGCCAGCGCTATCTCCGAGACCCTGACCTGAACGCTGCGAACCTCATTCATCATAGACTGGGACTGATATGCGTTGTCCGCACCGTTCACTCCATACGTCACTAAACTATTTTCAACCGTCGGTTCACTTAATGAGTAGTCGTTTGCCATAAAATCATTTGAGTCGTTGGCTTGCATTGCATTGAGCGCTGGTTTAAACTCCGCTTCCGGACTGGTATTCAATCGATCCATACGTTCGCCGTTTTTTGAAGCATTATTGCAGACATTGATCGTAAGTTCAGATCCATTGGTCTCTTGTTCTTCAGTTTTCTTATAAGCGGTACAAACACATGGAGTGTATGTGTTGTCGGGTTGTGTGACATCAGTGCAAGAGTCAGTTCGGGCGCACATCTTAAACGGCACCCAAACGGCAGACGTTTTCTTCTTCTTTTGCTTTTTATTGAGGTTTTTATCATTTGTTTGATTACTTTGTTTGCATTTATTGTTTGCAAAACACTGTAAAGAGTTTTTGTGTCGACCGAAGCCCAGGGATCTTAACTTGTGTTTAACACCAGTAGGTCTTGCATTACAACTGTCTTCAGGTTTGGACACACTTTGGCCACTATTAGCACAACATTTATTAGACATTTCAATGTCTTCGCTCTTAGTTTGGCTCGAAGTCGAAGGCTCTTCACAATTGTCTTTAGTTTCCGTTGTTTTAGACATAATTGAAAAATATTTTAAAACAAGACTTCAGAGCAAAACAATTGTCACTGTCTTCACACAAATGGCCTAAAAATCAATTAAAAAAAAGCACTTTTAATACAAAATGAATAACAAAACTATCAAATTTCAAAATGTTTCCGATTATATCGTTAATAAAAGTGAAATAGCTTTTAATCAGATTTCATATCAATTGAAAGCAATATTAAAAGTAAAACAAAATTTAATTAACTTTTTGTAATCAAAGAGCGATTAAATCATATTTCTCTGAGAGAGTGAAACACTGATTATTAGACCCAACCCTTAAACGAGTAATAATTATAAATACAATTCAAGTGACGATAGATTTGACCTCATTTTCAATGCAATTCAATTGCAATTCAATACGTATTCAACACTTAAAACAAACTTCTCTTTCAGACCATTGAATGTCTGTCATAACTGTTGAGTGATTTTAAAGCCATTTTTCAAAACCAATTGATTGACAATTGATTTGAAGTTTTGGCGAAAAGAAGTCAATATTTAATCGCTTTATCAGAAAAACTGATTGTATTTTCAAATCATATTTAAATGTTTGCCTCAAATATAGACTAAATTTGTTTAACAAAGAAATACAAAAAGCATTTGAAGTGAAGACAGAAAATGCAAAACTAATGATGAGATTAGCGTTTATTAAGACTTTCTCTCAACTCCTAAGACATTGTCTTTGCTTTCAATCAAATGTTTAGCTATTATTCAATGCCTTCACTGAAATCACTACTCCTTTGAAAAGTAATCCCTATTTAAGGCTAACCACTAGTTGTGTCTTAAATGTCCAAAAAACCAGTCCTCAGTGTTTGCCTGTGATATCAGTGCCTATAATAGACATTAAGTAATACTCAGTCTGTGTTTGAGACTATTTTTAAGCGTAAAGTCAACAATAATTGAGTGAAAAAAGTGTCAAAAATTAAAACATCCGTTGAATTAAACACAACTAAAAAATAGATGAAATTCAGGGGAAAAACAAATCATTTGATTGAATGTCAATAAAACACTTCATTTAATCAGTGATTAAATCATTACAAACACAAAAACAAACTTACATTCAGTGAGTGTTGAGATAAAAGCAATTAAAACATCAATTCATTCACAAAATTGTAATAAAAGACACAAAAAGTAATCACTTTTTACAACCATTTCATTGAATATCAATTGTATTTGAATTCAAAATCTGATTCACAATTGAATTACACATCAAATGAAAGCACAACTCAAATGTCCTTTCACTCACTTCTTGTGCTACACTTTTGGTTGAATACAAACACAAAAACACAATTTGTTTTGTAATTAAAAGCCAAAAAATATAAACAATTTTTAACTGAATTTAAAAACAAAATAATTGTTATTATTATTGAAATGTATTTAAAGGTATGACTGACTGAAGGCCTCAAATACTGAAGCACTCAATGAGTGAATCAATTGATGTCTGAATGAAGTGTTTATTAATGAATGAATGCTTTCAACCAATGGTTGCCTTTCACTCACTATAACGTCACTCAATATGTTCTGCAGAAGAAGGGCTTAACTCAAGCGTTCACTTCAGTGAGAGTTAAGTCCCTTTTGCAGTCACTTTAAGCGATAAGCAAAGTGTTGTATTCGTGGCGCAAAATACAGTCATTTGATCCATAGGTTGGACAAACACTTTGTGTCCAAATGTGCGATCAATTGAGTGATAGTATTGACTGTAAAGATGATGACACTCATGAGGAGATAACTTATATGTTTGTGGATCTATCGGTCGACGATGTTGTTGAAGACAAGGACAACAGTGCGAAGAACACAGACATTGAATTCGACCCGAAATTCAACCAAAAGATTGAAAAACGTATCGAAACTGCTGTTAATGAAGACATCACTGACAACGACCACAACGACTGTGACATCGGAACCATTAAATCGCAAATATTGGGGGAAACCAGTGATAACGTCAACAACAACAGTGCACCAGAAGGTCAGGGAAGAGTTGACTCTCCGGAGGACATTGTCGTTAAAAATAACAGAGCATTCATACAATTGGCTAAAAATATTACCTTGCTAATGGAAGGAAATGCACCTGAACATTATAATGGCTACATTAGATTGGGATTAGAGTACTTGAGATCAATGAAAAAGTTTAAGAAAATAAAAAATAAAAATTTAATCTTTTATGTCATCACAATAGAGGGTACAGTGAATCACCCGGTCCTCTTCACCATATCCGGTGCCGGCAATGAGACAACATTCAAAAAATTTCAGATCACTGAAAATCTCTTCTTGGTCCCTTATTACCGGGAAGAGGATAGACTCCTATTCACAGACAAGAGCATACCATTTGAGAAACTAAACGGCTATGAAATGACCTTTAAGTATCATTTTCTTCTCACCTGGAAACTATTGCAAAAATTACTCAATGATAATCTGACCCTGGCACTGCAAACGTTTCTAAGTCTACCCAACGACCATTTGCTCCAATTTCTTAAGACCTGCGCAAGAAATGGAGATTTACTTAACTTCCCGATTATTATATACATATTTCTCCAAAGATTAAAGGATTCAGAAGAGAATCTTAAACTGATCTTGGATGAATATATCACTCCATTAAAGCTTGAAGATGTCGACAATTTTAAACAACAACTCAATATAAACAATGAAATTGAAGAAAGTTTTAAATACGTTTGGAATCAATTGGCTCTTGGTAATTTTTATAAGATAATGGATGAGTTAGGCAATTGTGCAGAAGACTATCTTGCTTGTTTTTTAAAGAAATCTCTTATCACGAAGAAAGGTGAACATGAAGTATTCAACGTCTTAAACCCAAGTGAAATGTGTGTCAATGATATTACCGTAAACGACTCCAATCTCCCCCATGAGGTTGCTTGAGGATTGCATGGTTTTGGACAAAAACAATAGTTACCATGGGGGTGCTTACGGGAAGCAACCCCACCCCCATACCCATCCACTATCTACCCCATGGGCTAGCTTATGGACCGGTCTTTAAATGATTTTTTGAATACATAATTCAAAATCAAATTAATTATAATGTGATTTAACTATAAATTAATTGAATTTTAGTTTAAATTGAAATGAATTACAAATGATTATAAAATTATTAATGGTCAAATTCAAAATCAGTTGATTGTCTGAACCAGAGACACGAATTGGAAGTAATAGCCTGCACTAAACAAACAAGTGATAAGAGATAGAGGTAAAGTAGGTGTTACTTGTGATACCATTAAATTTTGCTCATATTTTAGATTGAAATCATATTTTTGATAAAATATTCAAAAATAAATTAAAATAAAATTATTTCAAACAAATATTTTGAGTCAAATACTTAAGTTTTCCTCAAAATGTTGAACACCTGAAAGGGATTAATAAGTATTTAATGTGTCTGAATTTCATATCTAAAACTAGCTTTCAATAAAATGCTTGAACTTTTAAACAAAGAATTTATATTATAGTTGAAATTGTATGCAAAAGACAATCAAATAATAATTGAAATATTCATCAAATGATTAATTATTTTCTTATAAATTGTTATTAAAATAAATTTTTGAAATTAAGTTTTGTTTCAATCAATTTTTGTAATTTTAAAATGTTTTTATGAATTGAATAATAATTTGAATTTTTATAAATCAATGTTGTCTCTGAGTGTACCTTTTAATTCAATAAATTGAGTTTTGGTTACTTCCAATTCGTGTCTCTGGTCTGAACTCTCGGACATGTATTTGTATTAAAATTTAAGAAAGCATTAAATGACTTAATGACAAGAAATTAAATAATATTTTTCAATAAAGTTTGTTGAATAGGGTATGACCGGTCCTTAAAGCAGCCCCACTCTCAAATTCATAGAAAATTGCTATGGGGGTGCTTACGGTAAGCACCCCCACCCTTTTTTCAAACCTTCAAGCAACCTCAGATGGGGTTGATTGGAGTCGTTTACGGTAATTCATTTCCAATTAATCCATGTTGTAAATGGTGCAAGGTTACTTTCCCATTCAAAGTGAATTATGCTATTAATATTAAGGACCGGACCATCACTTCCGAGACATTCATGAATAACAAAGTTTATAAAAAGATTGAGAATTAACTGAAAATACTTTCAGTTTTATACAAATCATTGAAATTTATTTAAAAGTCTATTATTTTATAACAAAATATTTGTTTCAATCATTAATTAGTGATTTGTTTTTTATTAGTGATTTGATTGCAAATCATTTACTGATTGTTAGTATTGTTACTGAAATGCAAATAAATTTTTGTTTAATTTAATTCAACTTTTTTTTTCAAACCTAAACTGGTTTTAGGTTTCAGTGTTTTGTAACCAATGGTTGCCTTTCAATATGTTCAGCAGAAGAAGGGCTTAACTCAAGCGTTCACTTCAGTGAGAGTTAAGTCTCTTTTGCAGTCATTTTAAGCGACAAATAATGTGTTGTATTTGTGGCGCAAAATGTGAGACAATTGCGCTCTTTTTGGATCAGTTTGTCATTTGATCCATACCTTTGACAATCACTTTGTGTCCAAATGTCCGATCAATTGAGTGCTAGTATTGAGTGTATTGTACGGTTTGGTCACTGCGAAGGACAGACCGATTGCTCTTTCATTGATAAACAAAAGTAATTCAAAATTTAAACCATTTTTCACTCATTTTTAGTCTTTGTTTGTCTTAAGACTCATCACATGTGGCGTCGACTCGGAGGTCAGGGTTTGGCCAATCGATGACTCGGATGATCAGACGGAGGACACCATTGACTCGTTCACTATCTCTGACCAGTCGTATGCCATTGTCTCTAATGTAAGTGAAGATTATCATTGATTTGATCCAAATATTGATGTCTTTATCGCAACTAAAGACAAACAACTTCTTCATTGCCTGCGATTCCAATTGCGTTAAGTCTTATGCCATAACCGACGGCGAAAACGAGACAATTGTCTGTCGTTTCACAACAAATGCCACACATTTGGACATCAGTACTGACGGCCAGCTATTGGTCGCTTCGGCGGCGTTAGTATTGAATCGCTTTTTGTTAACAAAGTCTAAAATTTCGGCCATTTTTCAGAGATTTTAGTTTAAAATTAATAAATTTGGAAAATAAAGACCAAAAGGTGTTTGAAGGACACGAAGCGCCTGTCCTTAGTGTGGCATTGGATCCGAAGCACCGGTACATCGCTTCCTCCAGTTGTGACAGCACTGTCCGCATATGGAACACCGAAAACCAAAGTTGTGTCCACTTTTGGACAAATTGTTTTCCGAAGAGCAATGACTTTGAAAACTCCATCACTTTATGCCGTATGTCTTGGGAACCAATTAATGGACAGTTGATAGCGATTCCCAAATTAGACCGAATAGATGTCTACCGAAGAGAGTCCTGGGATTTGGTTAAGACATTTAAAGACGAAAGACTGACTCAGATATCAATTGTTTGCTATTCTTATGACGCAAACTATATGGCCGTCGGATCTAATGAGGGAATGGTTATGGTTTGGGACACAAGTGCTTCTGAATCACAACCTTTGGCCTCATTTTGCAATAAGAAGTCATCGAAAATAACTTCTTTGAAATATAACCCAAACTCTTCAAAACAGCTCTGTTTTTGTGATATCAGTGGACAGTTCGGTATCTTAAATGTCCGGCTCTCGGGTAAAGTAGATAACATTCCTATGAAGTTAACTCATGAGGAGATGAATGATATGTTTGCGGATCTATCGGACGATGATTTTGTTGAAGACAAGGACAACAATAAGAAGAACACAGACATTGAGTCCGACTTTCATTTACCGGTCATTGAATTCGACCCGAAATTCAACCAAAAGATTGAAAAACGTATCGAAACTGCTGTTAATGAAGACATTGTTGACAACGACGACAACGAGTTTGACATCGGAGCCATTAAATCAAGATATGAATCACAAATATTCGGGGAAACCAGTGATAACATCAAAAATAGTGCACCAGAAGGTCAGAGAAGGGTTGACTCTCCGAAGAACATTGTCGTTGACGATGAAGAAGAACAACAATCCGAAGAACTGCCACCTCTTAGACAAGAATCTTTCCAACCCGGGTCGACGCCAATTCATTTTGCGCAGCGGTTTATGGTCTGGAACTCTGTTGGGATCGTCCGGTGCTATAACACAGACAATGAGAATTCAATTGATGTCGAGTTTCATGACGTCTCTCAACACCACTCAATCCATTTGCCAAACCATCAAAACTATACAATCGCTGACCTCTCGTCCGATACTTTAATTCTGGCCACAAATAGTGACGGCGAGTCCACAAACGGTAAACTCTTTTGTAAATTATTTAACATTTGGGACGCGACTAAGGAATGGCAGATAGAGATGCCTAAAGAAGAATACATTGAAGCCATCACTTGCGGCGCAGGTTTTATAGCAGTGGCCACCGATAAGCGCTATATTCGTATTCTGACCTCTGGAGGCATCCAAACCCATGTGTTCACAATCGCCGGTCCAGTGGTCTGTTTGGCCGGTTTTGAAAACCTATTAATGGTTGTCTACCACTCGGCTTCTGGTCTTCCCGAAGAACAGAGTCTTTTAATGTATGTTTTGAGAATAGATCACAAACCTGTCACCAAACACCCGGTGCCCAATCCAGTCCCAGTGGCTCTAAGTCCTAAATCTCCGCTTTCTTGGGCTGGTTTTACCGATGAGGGGACGCCCTGTACTGTAGACTATGACGGAGTCATCAGACTCTTCAACACAGATATCGGCAATACATGGGTTCCGATCGCTTCCACCAAAGATGAGGTCAGTTTTGTATGAAATGGTCGGCTATTTGACTGAAATTTGATTTGTATTTATAGGCAAAGGGAAAGTCTGACAACTTTTTCATCATAGGTTTGAGTCAAATTCAAAACCAAATCCGTTGTATATTCTGTAAGGGATCGCGATTTCCGGCCACAATCCCGAAGCCGACTCTAACACTACTGTCCATTCAAATACCTTTATGTGAAATGATGACCTCTAAAGGCAAACACGAAGTGAGCGTTGAATTGGTTTTTATAAAAACACTAATCATTGATATTATGACTAAAAGGAGGAACAAATCCGAAACAAACTCTTGTCTTCACTGCTGAAGAAGTTGTCTAAAGATGGCTTCGATGTCGAAGCGAGTCTCGAAGAGTGCGACAAAAATATAATCAATTCTCTCATTAAGTTATTTGCCGTAAGTTTTCCGTCAATTAATCCATAGTTTGATTGTTTGTTTAAATCACTGCACAGTTGGCTTTAGGCGCAGACCGCGAGTCACTCGCACTGGAGATCAGTCGTCTTATGCCAAACAAGAAGGCCATCGAAGGCGCCATCAAATATGCTGAGCGCCAAAAGCGGCTGTCATTAGCCGTGAAGTTGAGTGAAATCGCAGAACAAAAACTCGAAGAAGAGTTGAATGAGATGTCAGAAGAAGTGGAAGAGATTATAGACACCACAGAAACGACAACTCAATTCAGGATTGAAAGCATAGAAACACAAAACATTTCAAATGATATACATTTGAAGCCGAAAGCACTTAAAGGTCTAAAAGCGAGTGAAGATTCAAACTCGAGGTTCAATTCAGATGATAGTGATTGCGAGTCCATTGTCCACACGAAGACTGTTCCCGAAGACGAAGACTCAAACAGTGTTTCACTTAAACCAAAATCCGTTCAGTTGTTGAAGAACTCAAACGGAAATCCATTTAAAGTAAACACAAGAGAATCTAAACCTAAGAATAAACGCAAACAAAGGGCCGAAAGTAGTGGCGAAAGCGGCGACGAGTCCACAGATGGACAGGGATTTAAGCGCTTCTTCGAAGACATCAAACAAACGATAAAAGACGACAATTCAGACATCGAGGACGAAGAAGAGTTGATAAGTATAGCAAAGCAACGGTTCCGTGGATTGGACTCATCGGAGCGGAAGAGTTGGTCAAAGGGTAGCAAAAAGAGGAAACAAAAGGCCATTAGAAGTGAAAAAATGACAACAAATAAGAAAATAACGAATTTTTTTGTCAAAAATTAATTTCAAATAAAATATAAATAAAATATTTTTTTAATGAATTATTAAAACATTTTTAATCGCTTTCAAAATCATTTACATTTGAATCCCAGTCCTCATTATCATCGGTCATATGGTTGTCCTCATTGTCCCCATCTATGCTCTCGTCAGAGCTCTGGTGTTCTTCCATCTCCTCATCGGAGTTGTCGTCAATTTTGTCTTTGAATTCATCGTCAATAATGTCCTCCTCTTCTGTATCTGAAGACTCGGAAGAGGATTCGTAATCTATTTGTGGCTTTTGTCGCGATATGTAATCATTACTGCTTTGACTCCGGATCTAATCAATCGATTCCAGGGATGACAAGAATTGGCATTAAATTCACTCTTAATCTCAATTCAACTCAAATATCGGTCAATACCTGTGATATAATTAAATTCAAGCGACCTTTCAATCGGTAAATGCGGTCCAAGATATGGGTTCTGGCGTTCATTAACTCAATAAGAGGTGCGAACTCTTCCTCAATGTTTGGCAACTAATCCAAAGACAAAGAACAATAAGTAATGAAAACAAAAGTGAGAGAAATGTCGGCAAAGCTTACAGTCATGAGGAAAGTGAGCCTCAATTGGAGAACCTGTTCCAACCATTTCATGTAAACCATTGTTTGTTCACTTTTGTTGAATAAACAGCTCTGGAGTTCACTCAAGAAGAGGGAAATGCAATCAATTGGTAGCTTTCGGATTGTATTCCGGATTACTTTGTCGTCACTTATATTGAAAACAGTTTCTAACAGTTGTTTGTCTTTACTCATCAATCCTTGTGCTAAAAGATGAGTCAAACTATCACTACTGGGCGGTTGTCTTGAGTTGGCGTTCGTCTCATTATTTACCCGAAGCCTGTCCTCAAATGACATCAACGCATCAGAAGTGGGTTTGCCTTTCGACTCCTTTACTGGTTTCACAGCATTCATATCAATGGTAATGTCGTTTGTATTCACTGTATGCCTGGTTGGGGCCATACCTGCCGGTCCCACAACCGTCGCATTCTTAGGCTTTAACGGACTTTTGATTTTAGTAAACCCGCTGTCCACTAGTAGTGAGGGGACAGACAGTTGAGTCGAGTCTTTACGAATTAAATTAGTATTTTTGTCGCACTTTTCATAACTAATTCTCTCGAATACCGGTGTTATAAGTGAGCCGTAAATGACAAGAATCTCTCTATCATTGCATACCTGTGCCGATAGTATCGTCTGTTGTTTTGACAATAACTTCTTTGTATTGGGTGTCGAGATTTGGATTTTCACCTTTGGATTGATTGGTGCTCTTTTGGAACCGTTGAGAGTGTGTTCAAAGACATATAAAAAACCACTTTTTGTCACAACTGTCAGCAAAATGGGCTAAAAATACAAATCATTACTTAATCTCTAATCCATTGAAACCATTATCGAGTGCTCACGTGATTGGCTTTTGTCGGCGATATATCGAGACTAATGGGTTCGTCGTCTAATGAAAATGAGACCAAACTGTTGGTCACTTTCGGTTTGCCGTCGGCTTTTAATTGCCTGAAAAACAAATCAAATTTCATTAAATTGAAAATCAATTGCCGATTGAATGACAAACCAGGTATTGATTAGTCGGTCGCCAACGGCAGCGGACAAGAAATATGAGCCCAAAACCTCTTCGCTATCAAGTGGTCGGACGTGTCTTAAACGATGAACAGCTGATGCGTGGCCTGAGAAGTGTCTTAAGACAACCCTTTTCTCCCAATCCAACCATTTTATAGAATTGCCGGCAATTAAGACATTCGTTGAGTCCATCGCACAAACGGCTGAAACGGGATTCTTGTCGGGACTCCACTTTCTGGTCAACGGAAACAATTCAATCACTGTTTACTTAACCATCAATTAAGACATACTTTTTCACTCTTGAGGTCGAAATACTCCATTCAATCACTTGCTTATCATTAGAACAACTAAACAAAGAGTCCGTTGCCGTCAACCAACTCATGTCATTCACTCTGTCCTCGTGGCCGTCGGTCAGTCGTGAGTGTAAATCACTTTTGACAACACTATATAACAAGATGTCTCCGTTGATGGTTCCCAACGCCAACAGTTCCAAGTCTTGCACTTCTTGTGTCACATTATTTGATGTCTTCCGCCGTCTCTTCTTATTCGGGGAAACCTTTGTTTGCAAATCAAAACACAAATCATTACTAAAGAAATGTTTGAAAAGACAAAAACCATTACATCTATTGGCTCTTCAATGGACTGGAAGTGTTTGTCCGGCCAACTGATGGTCACACAAGTGGCCGACAGATGCGAAGACGGCGTATATTCTTGTTTTAAATGACCGGACAGTGTGTCCCATATCTTCAGCTGTCCGTCAAGTGTACAGTAACTAAAATATTGTCCGCAATCGGACAGTGCTATCGGAGTGTTGGCCAAAGTGTTCATAACTTCTAGGATTTAGTCATTAATTAAATTACAAACCATTAGAGACTGTAAACACGTGTTAATCACTAAAACGTGTTTTTGTTAACCATTTTTAACACAAATATTGCTTTCAATGAAATCCATTCACAAATACTGTACCCTTTGAGGGGAGGAGTGGATTCAGGGGAAGCAGAGGAACGGTGTGTAAGGAATGGTATGAAAGTTTTATTTGACAAAAATATAATTAAATCAAAAATGAATTGAATTTAAGTTAAAATGAATTTAAAATTAAATGAGTTTTAGATTTCATTAAATAATTAAATGACAGAAAAAGTGCCGAAATTTGAAGGTTATGTCAGTTTTGGTTGACGTCTGAGTGATTCAATGTCTAAAATCCTATTCCTGTTCACCGAATGTCCACTTTTGCGGTAATTTTCGGCAAACTTATGGCCTTTTTGTAGTACTTTTGGCGGCGAATAAGTTAAACCGTATTTTTGTAAATAGTTTTTCGTAGCAATGGATGCGGTTTTAGTCAATCCATAGACTTTCAGATCTGTCCTATCGTTCGGCAAAACGTTTTGGTCATTAGCTTTGAACCGATGTTTGGATCTGGTGTTGGGTTTCGGCGATTCGTCCACTAAATACTTGGCCGCAAGTCGTTTGATGTAAAGCGTCTGTTCTGACTGTACTTCTATTCGATGTCTCCTTTCGGGTGGCCTTCGATGTAAGTGAGGCGGCGTTGGACTACAACTACTTCGGCGACCGCTGTCCTCATCGGTCTCATCAGTGCTCCCATTGTTTAACATGAGTTCAATTTCGTTAACCATTCGGCCGTAAAATCTATCGTCAAATGAGTGGTTGTCATCACTTCTGCGAACACTTTCAACACTAGAAGAGTGACCCGAATGTCGAACAGGACTTTCACTGAAGTTGAGGCCATTGGGATCGATATCAACGTCAGTGACCTCTGTATTACATTCACTGATTGTATTCAACCGAAGCGCCCGAAGATCTTTAGTAGCAGTCGATGGAGTGTTTGACTGATTGTTCACATCTTTGGATCTAATCTTAGATTTATGTCTCAATGGAGTCGTGTTTTCACTGTTGTTCACAGCAATTGAGGTCATGGTCTGAACGGATCGCATATTATTGACCTTTTGGTCATCAATCCTATGAAATAACAGGAGTTCTTGTAATTGATCGCTAATTCTCTGCAATTGGATGTCCTGTTGTTGAATCACTTCAAACATTTCGGCTTTTGTCACAAACTTAATGTCATTTTCGGTCCTTTTATGAGACGAGAAGTGATTCCGTCCTTCGTTTTGGCGGACAATCGGATTCAAACCCTTCTCGTGTCTAATGATCTTCGGTTTTGCAGACACTTGTGATTCAATCGGTTTGTCTTCAAAACCCCTTTTATTTGTGAATATATTTTCTCCCCTTTTGTTGTTTTGATTGCCATTTAAATGATTAAAATCTCTGAAGTGATTGAATCCATGTCTTTCACTCGTATTGTTGTTTACATTCAAATTTGTGGTCAAATCGGCGCCGAATTGACGCAAATTCTGGCCAATCGGTTGCAGTTTCGGCGGTGACAGCGGTTTGGGAGCCATAGGAAACATTGTGCGCCACTTATCGGCCATCGGATCAGCTCTTGAGTGATGTAATGGCAGAGCATTTGGCGCATTGAGTGACACATCGCTAGTGATGGACAAATCGGAAACCATTGGCCGCGGGTTTATCACTCGCGGCGGCTCTGGTATGGGTTGGGGCAACAGAAACGGCATCTCATTATGAAAAACATTGAAATGTTTTTTGTTTTTATTAAACATTTTATAAAAAACTTTTAATTAAAGCAAAAATTAATTAAAAATTAATTTCAAAAACATTTTTTATTTTTTGTAATAATAAACACATTTTAAGCGCAAATAGACTTTGTTTTGATTGGCTGTCAGTCTAACAGCCATTGCTGTCAACAGAGGCCTCCCATTGGTTGACAGCCAATCAGTGCTAACGTTGTCTTTGAATAGGACTTAAAGTTAAGGCAAAAAACTTTTGTCAAAACTTTTTTCACACAAATCACTGAATGAATGAATAATTTGAACACAAATTGCGATAAAAATTAAATTATTTTTCATTTATTTATAAATTTTTTAATAATTTTATGATTTATTTAACAATTTTTTGCTGACTTTCAGTGACTTTATGACCAGAAATGGCACTCAATATATGCAGTGTTGATATGAAAAATGACATAGTATTCAGATGTCCAGCATTTGTTCCAACTCTAAGAGCTGTCCCATAAAGTTAAGGTTCGGGGAAATGATGGGTCGTTTACTCTTCACCAGTGAATACGCGTCCACTAAACTCATCAATAGGTGTCTCATCAGATATGCGATGATTATTGTCGCCGATCGGGAGATACCGGCCGTACAGTGGACTAAAACATTGCAGCCGTTCTGTCGGCCCTCGTCTGCCGTCGGGAGAGAGAAGACACACACTGTTAGTGATTGAGACCACACTCGGAGACCACTTACCGATGAATTGAAACGCCTCTTCGAAGTACTGTTTGAGGTTCTGGTGGTAAGAGTCTGCGGCCGGAAGTCTCTTATATCTAATACCTGTCCTGTGGTAGGCGTCGGGCAGTTGAGAGGTAACGTTGAGGACATAAGTGATGTTAAACTGATCCAAACTCTTTGAGTTGGCGTTCCTCTCATTGCCGAGGTATAGGAAGGGTAGTATTGGTGTGGGATTAGAGCACAGGTCCTCCACTTGCAAGTCGACCATTGCTGAGATAATTGGAGATCAAGTGTTCACTAAATGACAAGTATTCACAACAAACACATCTTCAGTATTGACAGCACTTCCAGCAACTGATCCCTCACTTCGTGTCTCAACAATCATATGATAGTAATGTTTGTATACAAGACATGCGCTGCCATTGGTATGACTCATATCAACACAACAGTGCGTTTTGGGAATGACTCACACCGTGTGCCTATCACTTGACAACTGACTGCCCAACTGTGCGCTCCCCGTCTCTGACAGCACTGACAGCACTTTGAGGCCAAAAGCACTGTTAGATTATAACGGAGACGACAACTGCCAACAAATTGGGACAACAATAGGCAACCAGTCATTGGGCCTGAAGTACGGGTGCTCTCCAGCGCTCACTACAGCCTATGACTCAAAATTGCAAATATTGTATAACTATTGCAATCAATAGTAGATCTGATTTGTCATTGTTTATAATGATATGTAAATAGGATCATGGTCAGTCTATTAGGTCATTAGACCACCATGGTCAGACACGCTCTGCATGCTTAGCATGCATTCATTGTATGTATTGGGTAATTGCTGACCTTGATGCAATGATAAATGCAATTTTCCCCTGAAATCAGTGTTCATTTATGAGTCACTAACCCCTTAACCCTTATCTCTATCTCTGAACGCAATAAACGTATAAATTGTGAAATGTTTTGTGATTTTCACAAATAGTTTCATATCTTTTGTGTAAAACCTATTACTAATCAAATCAAATAACTTTGCGATGAGTTTGTGCTCAAACACTAGGAATGCAAAGATTGAAAGTGTTTTTCATTCAATTATATACCCCTTTCCGACACAAGCGATGAATATGTGCGAGAGTGAGGGCTAAGCACTTCCACCCCCTGTGGAGACAATAAATTGTTTTTATTCCCCTTTCAATGATTTGCTCTCAAATTAGGGTTATCTTCAAAGACTAGGGATTATTCAAAGCAAACACAGAATTCTGGAATTAATCAATTCTTTGCTTATAAGGGGTATATAAGGGGTATATTTGGAATATATATAGACACAAGAGATGTGTTTTTGATACTCAAGTGATAATGAAATCCATGTTTTCTTTCACTTTTATATTTGCAAAGAATGTAAACCAATAAAAGAGACGACAAGGTCAGGGTCTGGACGGGTGGGTCGCCCACTGTTTAGTAAGAATAGGCAACAATTACCCCTACATTGCATTACAAACATTGCTTTAATCTTATTCACTGATCAATATCAGGGTCTGTCTATGAAAAGAGAAAGTTCTTCAGAAAAAGCAGTGATTTATTTGATTTAAAAACTGAGGCGTTGTTTATCCCAATCATTACTACATAACCGACCGATGCTTTTGTCAGTGAATGAACCCCTGAATTGGGTGACCCTTTGCTAATCCATAATTGAGAAGAGCTGTTGGCCTTTGCGTTGGGTTTGGGATCTATTTTAATAAAAAAGTGACTCATATTTGTATAATATTTATACAACAGTACAACAGAAGTGTGTTTTACTTACCTTTAATGTATAATTCATTGTCGATATTCACTCAACAATACACTGACAGACAGTTAATTCAGACTATAGTACGAGATATGAGTCATCAAAATCGATGAAAGCTTTTGTCACCGGATTATAGGCTACAGAATATGCTATAGTGATATCGGAGAGCACTTGCATCTCATCCCTAACACACTCGCACTCGTATTCACTTTATCTTTCATAACTCAACTACATATCAATCAATAGTTATTTTGGCCGAGAATTCACTGAATATTTTGATAAAAAGCTTTTTCTCCGCAAAAATCCTATGAAATATAGGTTTGAATTGAATTTCATTAGAAAAGTGAAAGTTTTTATTGATTTCAATGAATGATAAGAATATTTCGGTTTATTTTCAGTTCAAATATTAATTCAATCAAAAGTTATACTGTATATAAGATTATCTTTTGAAACTATATAAGAAATAGACTTGTACAGTCTATTTAGGGATCATCTTTTGCATTAATGATATCATCACAACAATTGATAGCCGTTTAGGCATTAGATTAGTGAATAGATTTCACTTTATTTTAGATAATCTATACATTTGTTAACAAATTATTAAATTTATAATTAATTTGATATTAAGTTTCAAATGAGTGCCAAAGTGGCCAAGTGCCAAATTTTATCCACATTTTCTCAATACACATATGTTTTATAATAATTAATGAAAACAGAGAATTCATTTCAATTTATTTATTCAAAAGTAGTTTTTGAAGAGAAAATAATAACACAAAATGTCAAAACTTATCGTTATATTGGTGATCATCAGTATTACCCTGGATGTTCAATTTTGCCGTAATTCTTATAATCCAACCGGAGGTCCAGATTTTGATCCAAATCATAATTACCACACTAAAAATTTCCATGGTGAAATGCCGACCGAGCATGATTATTTATATTCTGAAGATTACACCTGGAATGATGATTTTGATGATATTGACAACAGGTACTGAGAAAGCACATACACACACACACACCCGGGTGAAACAACAACAATAATTTTAATTATTATTTTGATTTAACAAACAATTAAATGATTTTAAAAAAATAACACAATCTATTATTGTTTAAAACATAATATGACCTAGTATCATTGTATTACTTTAAATTTAAGACCGTATTTGAGAGCGTTATGAAGAATTAACCCTGTTTAAGAATAAAACCCTAGATTTTTATAAGAAATCAAAGTTAATAATACATGAAAAACGTTTAATATAATATATAAGAAAGAGCTACAAGTTCAAATCCAGTACAGCAAAACATCGTTAATTTTAACCATATATCAAAACCAAAATCCCTTTCCAATAGACGTAATGTTAAAACAATGGATAGCTTTAACAACGGTTTCTTTAACTTAT